>OX578154.1:91352344-91632344 GCA_951213105.1 Amaurobius ferox
TTAATTGGATAGGAATCATCAATGATAATACATATTAAGTCGTCAACATATCTATATATAATATAAGAATTAGAGTTAAAATGACATTCATAATAATAAAGATATATGTTAGCGAAAATACTACTACTACAGCCACCTTGTGGTACACCAGATGTTTGTAAATAAATGTTATCACCTTGGATAATATAATTGTTGTATAACACAAAGTGCAAGAGCATAGGAAAGTTTTTGACATTAAATGCAACATTATTGGAAGATAGATAGTCATGATAAAGAGAGATAATTACTTTATATAAATCTTTTATTAAATAGGTCTTTAAAATCAAAGGTATGGAAACCAAGAATTTGTGGAAGCTTGCTAAGGTGATTAACTAAATCAAAACTATTGTTCAAAATGAAATATCCTGCATTCCTAAATTTAAGAAATTCATTAATTCTATTTAAACAGTTTAGCAAGTACTTACTAGGTGTAGTGGTAAAGGTATTATGTCCACAAGTGACTGTTCTAAAACTGAGAGGTGATTTGAGGAATTTAGGAACCAAAGTAGCATAAGGAAATTAAAAAAACTTACAATTAATATTTAATTGTGTATATAACTTTAGCATTTTAGTTTTGATTTTGATAGACTGATTATTAATGGATTTAAAAATTTGATTATGTTTTAAGTAATTCTGTAAGAGAAACAAAATATTTTTTACAAATGATGGCATAATTATTAGAAGCTTTATCTACATAAGTTATGACAAAATGTTTTTGTAGTTCTTTAATAGCAGATAGGAGTTGTTTATAAGGATACCTAGGCTTCGTTAATTTAATGTTTATAATAACATTTTTAAGTAGATGTAAGGTAGTATACTTCCATAGATGGAATGCTTCAATAGGAATGGAATGTGAACAAGCAAGTTGATATATGAATTTATCAAAATCAAAAGATATAGACTTAAGAAGTTGTTTGGGGTGATGGCAGAATGGAATGCGAAATTTAGATCCTTAATTCATAATTTCTCTAAGTATATCATCCTGAACTCAACTGAGATCCCCAGTAATAATGTGTACATGAGAGGAGCTGACATAAGGGGTTAGATTTTTATTGCTGCATACACATGATGTAAGGTCATCGGAGTTTAATGTCCTGCAAACTTCATTGTAATTGCAAATAGTTCTACCAATTGGTAAATTATATTCGAATGATTTTTGTATTTTGATATCATTTACTGGTAACAAGTGCTGATGTTTTGCAAATAAATTATTGAAGTTAAGAGAAATAAAAATTGGTGTTTAAAAGAAATTATGCAGTAAGCTATTTTAGTATGTGGATTTGGTGGATGGAGTAGGTGGTAATTTAAGAAATTTGTACGAGAAAGAAGCAAATCATAAAATAAATATTTAAAATGCTCATAAGTTAATTTTAATTTAAAAAAAATTAGTATAAACAATACTTAATTTGTATTTTCTGACTTTATATAACCAAGTTCTAACAGGTAGAAAATTGAAAGTTTGAGAATAATTATATTGTAATTTCAAGATATCTGCATTGTAATCAATAGTTTTACTTAAGTTACTTTTTCCTTTGCCACGCTTATATCGATTTTTACTAGGAGTTGATGACTTTATATACTGAAAAAGATGTTTATATACTGAATATTTATTATAATTGTATTCAAAACTATTGTTAACTACATTATTATTATTATAAATTTGATTTAAGCCATAGGAGAAGAGAGTTTTAAATTTTTAATGTAATAATTTTCAAATACTAATCTATCAGTGAGTGAAATTTTAATATCTAAAATATGAAGGGATACATTTTTAAATCCGTGTGTAGCAAAGTGCTGATATGCAAATTGATTTTTAGTAGGGGGATCATTAAAGATTTTATGGTCAAATTTTTTAATATGATCCCTGTGGACATTCATTCTCCGATGTAAAGGGTTGCTGGTTTGGCCAATATAGGATAAGTTACAAATAGTACATTTAAGTTTGTATATGCAATTAAAAACTTTGCAGAAGTTTTGTAAATTGGAATTATTATTAATTTGTAATGAGTCAGCATAAGGACAAGTTTTGCACCTAAGACTTTTGCATCTATTGAATGAAGATATGATTTAGATTGAGAGTAGGTATTGTATTCTTCCAAATCGTCTATAACGCCTAATTGGTCAATGTTTGTCTACCTATAATTATCCCAATTCATAATAATAATATACCGGACACTAGGTAATGAATAAAATGTACATCACGAATTTTAATTAAAATTCCCAATATAAAACCCTTCAAAAACTTTCTTGTCAGGTGCGAATTTCAAAATATAACTAATACCATAAAGAAGAATTGAAACAAAATTTCGCAGAATAACAAAAAAAGAGTAGTAGATAAGATCTAAATGAGAATTTCATACGAAATATTTATAAATAAGCGAATAAATATATATATATATATATATATATATACATATATAAATATATATATATATATATATATAAATATATATATATATATAAATATATATATATATATATATATAAATATATATATATATATATATATATATATATATATATACATATATATATATATATATATATATATATATATATATATGAATAGTATATGAAACAATAAGAAATTTATCAGTGGCCATGAAACTCTGCATATGTGTATCTTTTGATAAGTAATGGTGGCAAGAAAAGGATGACATGGGAGGGTGTTAAATGCTGGAAGATAATGTTTAGAAAATCGTGCAGTATGTGATCGAGTTTGTCTTGTTGGTAAGTGGAACCTAGGCGGCTTGACAGAATACGCATAACAATAGGCTGCAAAATATCGCCGACGTACAAGTGAGCCGACAGATTGGCTTGAAGCACAATAGAGGAGATTGTAAAGCCAGACCGAGGGCCCTGACCCGAGAGTAGGGCATAGGTTCCTTGTCGGAAAATAATTCATTATCAGCACAAAACAAGTCAATGGAGCACCCGAACCCACCCGACAGAAGTAGCCCCCTACTCCACCACATAGCGCACGCACCGCCCGGGAAACCAAGGGGACAGCAGTCCCTCGCCCCGTCGAGCGAGACCAACCGCCACCTGTCTCAAAGAAGAACGCCGGCAGAGACGAACGAAACCCCCACCAGCAGATCAGATACAGGAATCAAAAGGAATCAGTTAGGCAAAACGCGCCACCAAGAACGGCGACCCACCCCCACCCACAGCAATTTATTATAAACTATAAAGAGTGGCCCGCCAAGGCTGTTACACCGACCCACAGGTACCTCCGAGTCATTTTACGGATGATATTTTTCATAAATCAAAATCAATATAAACATATTCATAATCTATTGATATAATTATATCAAGCAAATTTAAAATGACATAAATACCAAATCTCATAAAATAACTTTTAAAATTGAAAGCCTTTAATAATTTGAAAAGCTAACCACAATTTTAAAAATCTGATGTGGGCAACACATGACTTTGCGTATATAATGTAATGAATTTACTACTTTTACAGTAAAAAATAGGTTTTTCTTATAGTAGATACTAATATTCTTTCCATGACATTGAATTTTCGACAATTGTCGTCATTTTAATTGATTTACCGTCATTTTTATCCATTTGGCGAGATGCTCGTCAATTTGGCAACATTTCAAAAAGTCGCCAAGTTGGCGATATTCCGCCAAATTCGTCGCCAAAATCTCTCCAAGCGTTATGCACTAAGAAATAAGTTATTCTTACAGAAGATAAATGACTATTGGCGTTCAAATACAAAAGTATTACTTAAAGTATCTGTTTTCATGAATAGAATGAGGTAGATCCACGAGAATGATGTCACCCAATTTATCGCATGGTATTACATATGAAAAGTGAACATGTTTCTCAATGGGAAATATTTTTTTTTATTTTATATGACTTTATGATAATGTTTTTGTAACAAATGTACAATATCTCGAGAACGGTTCATGTTAGCGTTCTAAAATTTATGTCAATCGTTTTCTAATGAAAAATTACATAAGAAATGTCTATTTGCGTAACTTTATTAGTTGTTTTGATTTTTTGACGATTTTTTCAAAATTGTATTAGAAAATTTAGGGGGGTTCTGAACATTCGATTGCGTATAAAAACAATAGGCTTCCAGTGTGTACGGATTGTGATTTTTGTATCAAACTTGGTTTGAATCGGTCCATTCGTTCGTCAGTTATCGTCTCCACAGTCTCACTGACTCACACACACACACACACACACACACATACTTTCACACACACACACGCACACACACAGACATCACTTCAAAAATGCTTGATTCGTGATCAGGGATGCTTGAAACGTGATCTCCCGTCGAAAACTCGAATTCGAATTTTCGACCCCGTCACAATACTTTCCTTATACATTATGTATATAAGGAAAGTAATAAAACTCCCAAAATATTCACTAAAATACTCTCTAATAAGCCGTTAAACACCCAACATATTAGACCAAGGAAATAAAATATGACACAAATACCAAGGAACATAAAAATAATTCTAAACATAATTTTTTTTTAAAAATTGGAATAATTGTCCACAATTATAATAAAACTCCCAGCCATTCACTAAAAATCCTCAAATTAAATTGCACAACATCCAGCCCCGGCCGGACACACATTAAAACAAGACAACAAAAACAGAAACCTAACTGATCCCCAAAGCAATACAATGTGAGAGAAATTTGCATATTTGTTTGTTTGTAACCCAAAGGCAGTTGGCGCTGTAGTGACGTCTCAAACAGAGAAGAAACAGGAGGAGTGAGGCATATATATATATATATATATATATATATATTAGAAATATGTAATAATAAAAAAATTATGTAATAATAATAATAATAATAATAATAATAATAAACAAAATAAAAAACAATATCAACACCACCATAGAATCAAAACCACGGCCACAATGCCTACAAGAGTAGAGAACAGCACCAAGCCAAATTCGATGATTAGTCAGAGTTAAATTCCTCCTCAGGTCTGAGTATTTAACTCTAACCAACCGAAACATATGCCTGTTTCTAATATATATATATATATATATATATATATATATATATATATATATAATAGAAAAATATCTAAAAAATACGATACATAAAATACATAATCATAACACTGCATAATATTAAGGCGCAATGCCGCACTTTCATGTTTAGCAGATATATAAAAGTAAATACAAAACAGATTGAAAAAAGATGGGGGGGAGGCATAAAGGAAGGGGGTAAATGAATAGAGAGTGTTTACAGGAACGACAGAAAAATGACCGGGGGGGATTGTGATCCCCCGTTCCCGGTTAAAGCGTTTTTACTCCAGGAAACACTCCCGGTGCCTCTGTCTTCCTGAAGCATTCCTCCGTCCGATGGAATCAATGAAACATCCCGAAGTAAAAAGACCATGAAGCACAAAAGGGCTCAAGATATGAAAATAAACCTAAACTGACTATACAGCAGAATGCTCGAAGACCAAAAGTAACGCCATGTAACGATACTGCACCCAGTGGCGCACCCACGGGGGGGGCCGAGGGGGCCCTGGCCCCCCCCTTGGGCTGACAAAGCAAAACGCGAAGGGCGCTGTCAGCACAAGGGAGAACTAGGTCTGCCTTCGAGAAAGTATAAAAAAAAACATTTACAACCATTATTGTAATAAATAATTTTAATCATTGTGAAGAAAACAATTCCAGCATATCCCAACACTTACACTGAATGTAATTATACATATAAAGCTCTTTATCGTACTGTACAAATTATAAATTAATTCGCACTAAAGGCGCCAATTCTGGAAACCCGTTCTTCTTAAGACGTTTCTACCTGTGATTGAATTTAACTAATGGACTCGTCCAAAATCACGTGACCCAAATGCCTTCTCGCTATAGTCGTACTATACCAGTGCTGTGTAGAGTGACGTCACAGGCGCCTCCGTGGCCCTATATAAAGATTGAACGGCGGGGAAGCGGCTGTTCGCTCGAAAACTCGAGGATTTCGTTTACCCAGTGAGAAAATTGTGGAAGTGAATAAATAGATCGTGCCAACGCTTCGCGAATTAAGTGTTGCTGTGAGTTGAAATAAAGTGCGACGTTACGACACAAGGTGATAACAGTGAATTGGTAGTTTCGGAACGAGGGCCTGCGTGGTGAATAGCTGAATTTAATAATGGTCCTGAACTTTCAACTGATCTTACAGTGAAATGCATCTTTAACGATCAGTGTGTGTGTTTATGTGCGTATTTCGGCTATATAGCAAATTTTGTTCTTGAATAACTGAGGAGCAAGGTAAAAAAAAAGACAATGAGTGAAAAACGAAAAGGGCTAGGCCAACAGACACTGGGAAATTATTTAAAAAAAAAAAGTAAGATTGAAAATAGTGACGTTCCCAACGACGTTTCCCTGAGCTCTTGTTACATTGATGAGGCTGCAGTCGAAGCAAGCAACAGCCGTGACCCCGGGCTGTCTTCAAACGCTTGTGAGGAGGTAAAGGTAGGACAAAACACAATACCAAACACAGTTGAAATAGAAATTCTGGCTGCAGATATTTCTAATTATGTCAAGAAATCTAACCTCACAGATGAAGATAGGATAACAGCGCTAAAAAATCTTTGGGAACCATATGCAAATTACAGTTTTCCTGCTACTGTCACTAGTGCTGTATCAAGTCAAGGAAAACCTCACCACACTCGGAAGTTCTGCTCATCTTGGCTGAGTAAGCATAACTGGCTAGCTTACTCAAAGGCAGAGGACAGTGCCTATTGCAAATTTTGTGTTCTCTTTGCACCCCATGAAGTCGGTTTAAGATCCACACAAGCTACAGGTCAACTTGTTTCAAAAGGATTTAATAATTGGAAGAAGGCCTTGGAGAAGTTCAGTCAACATGAAAAATTTTTCTATCATAAGGATTCAGTTCTCAAAGCCGATGAGTTCTTAAGGGTCACGGAAGGAAAAACGGTTCCTGTGGATCAAGTAATGGACAGAGGAAAGCAAAAACAAGTTTTGCAGAATAGGGCTATTCTTAAACCTATTATCAAAACAGTGATTTTTTGTGGAAGGCAAGGGCTGGCCATGAGAGGGCATAGAGACTGTGGGGATTTGGACGTATTGTCAGAACCATGCCAAGGCGAAGGAAATTTTAGAGCCCTTTTGCGACTCCGAGTTGATGCAGGAGAAGAAATACTGAAAACTCATCTACAAGGTTGTGCAAAAAATGCAACTTACATAAGTTGGAATATACAAAATGAGATTATTTCAGCATGCAATGATTCCATTGTGAAGCACATAGCAACTGAGGTGAATGAGGCCAAATGTTTTGCGGTTTTATGTGACGAAACCACAGATATTGCAACGGTAGAGCAAATGACACTTTGCGTTCGTTATTTGAAACGGTTTGAAACAAATGATAAGTATAAAATTGAATTTAAGATAGTGGAGAACTTCCTTAAGTTTGTGCCCCTGACTGAAACTACAGGTCGAGCAATTGCAGATGCTATTCTTAAAGGCCTTGCAGACTGCAACATTGATACGTCTTTCCTCCGTGGACAAGGGTTCGATGGAGCTTCTGCAATGAGTGGAGAGTACAATGGCGCCCAAGCCATTATATATGAGCAACACCCCAAAGCCCCCTACGTTCATTGTGCATCACACTGTTTGAACTTAGCCATAACTTATTCATCTAGAGTTCCGGATATCCGAAACAGCTTTGGAATAATAGGGAAAATCTCTAGTTTTTTCAACACACCAAAACGAAACCTTGTTCTCACCAGCAAAATTAATGCAGCTAATCAGGAAGAGACAGAAATCAGTGCCAAAAAACTGAAGAAATTATGCCCTACTCGTTGGGTGGAGAGACATGATGCCGTCACAGTTATGGTTTCATTGTTTGATCAAGTAATCGAGGCTCTGGAGGAGATTACTACCTGGAATGACAAGGAGACATCAACAGAGGCTCATACCTTGTTATGTTCAATGTTAACATCACAGTTTGTCATAGCACTTGTTTCAGCTGACAGATTACTCAGCTACAGTGTTCGTCTGAGTGAAAAGCTGCAGGAAGTTAACCTTGATCTGGCAACTGCTGTGAGTGACGTAGAAGACGTTTTGAAAGCTATATCTATAATTCGAGAGAACGCAGAGAACGAGTTTCACCATCTGTTTGAACAAGCTGTTAAGAAGCTGGAACAGCATGGAGAAAACATTACTCTACCACGCCGTGCCACCAGACAAATTTATAGATCAAATTTCAACGTACAGACTCCTGAAGAATACTACAGACTTTCTATTTTCATTCCATGGATTGATAATTTCATCACTCACCTCCATGAAAAATTTCTCAAACATAAGGAATTTCTACAAAGTTTTGCATCTGTCATTCCGAATGGAAGGCAGCCGACACTGGAAGAAAACGAGAGATTTGTTGCCTTATCAAGGAAATTTGCAGATGATTTAGGACCCAGATCAGATAATACTCTAAAAGCTGAACTACATCTGTGGTACATGAAGGTCTTTGCATTGAACAAGAAAACTAAAAGCCCAATCGAACTGCTTAACTTTTGTGACCAAAGGACTTTTCCAACTGTGTTTGAACTTTTAAAAGTGTATGCCACCCTCCCAGTATCAACAAGCAGTGCTGAGAGGTCATTCTCCACAATGAAGAGGTTGAAAACTTACTTGAGAAACAGTATGAGTGAAACCAGACTGAATGGACTGGCGTCAATGAACATTCACCGTGAAGTGGAAATTGATCCAGACCAGATAATTAATGCTCTGGCTACAAAGAAAAACAGGAGGCTGGACTTCGTTTTATGAATATGTATAGATCATAATTGAATAATATAACAATATGTAATCATGAGAGAGTGGTTGAAAACAAGTATACAGTATAAGCAGACCAGAACAAATAATTTTATCTTCATCTATTTCTTAATTTGTGTTGTTTTGTATAAATATCTACTACTACTTCTTCTAATCATTCAATTCTCTTGCACTGCACTAAAGAATTGTTAGTAATTTGATAAAAATAAATGTACAAAAAAAGACAACCGCCTTGTTAATTGATATGGCCTCTGATCATTTTTTCTCGGAAAATTTATCGAGGAGTCATCCTCCTTCATAAAAATTTTGTGCACCAATGGCCCCCCCCCTTAGGAATATTCTGGGTGCGCCACTGACTGCACCGATATGCTATCATCGTGTAAAACTGTTTTTTTTCCTTCTTAAAGACCAATTCTACATAGTGCCTTAGATATCGAAGCGGATAATGGCATTTTGCTGTTTCTTGGAGTAATTTATTAATACAATGTTGCTGTTCCTCTTCTTCTGTATTAAGACGTCTATATCGATTTAAATGATTAATGATAACATTTCTGAATATACCACTACATAAATTGGATTTCCAGTCTTATTATAAAATTGATATCGAAATCAAAATTGTCCCGTTTGTCATAAATTTTAAAACATATTTTGTCATATTCATTATAGTAAATACTAATATCCAGAAAATCAACAGTTCCTTGATTTGGATACTGAGTTTCTATAAGTTCCAGGCATTTAGTGTAATACCCAAATTCAATATGGTCATGTTGATCTGTATGTCCAATTATCACATCGTCAACAAAGCGGTAGAATGGTAATTCATTAACCAAATAAGTACCTTGTTCATACTTGTTCAAGTAAATATCCGCGAGAATGGAGGAGCATCCTCCACCCATTGGGATGCCGTGTATTTGGCGATAAAAACCCATTCCGTTGTTCAGAATGTTTTCAAATAAGGCAATATTTATCATCTTTTTATACTTGTTGACTGAGATGGTAGGGTATAGATTGTAATGTTCATGAAGCTCCATCAAAATGTCGAATAAATCTTTTAAATTTACGTGATTAAAGAGGTCTTTAAAATCGAAGCATCTGAAAAACATTTTATGCTTTATTCTATTTAATTTGTCAATAAATTCATAAGAATTTGACACCATGCAGGTCCCTTCTTTTTTAATTTCCTTTAGTAATGGAGTGAGAATAGTAAGTAAATTGATATTAGCTACTGTAAGGTAAGAACCGCATCCGACTGTCACAGGTCTAAATTTAATCGGTTTTTTATGCATTTTTGGAATTAGTACGAGATAGGGAAATTTTACAGTTTTTAAATCATGTCCTAATCTTTTACAAAGTGCTTTGATACGGCTTTCCACGGTTTTCCGGTGGTATTGATTTCTTTATATATACTTTCATTTTCATAACTTTTGCGCAAAGTGTCTACGTAGTATTTTTTGCAGACAAATACGGAATTAGATGGCACTTTATCCATGTAAGTTATTGCAAATTTTTCTGTCAGGGACTCTATTTCTTTTACTATGTTGTCTTGAAATGTGTTATGTGAATCTGGATGATAATGTCTTTGGAATCCCTTTATTACTTCGTTTCTCCATTTTCTCCATTTTCTCCATTTCTGAAAGTCTGAATGGGGTAACTGTATTTCTCCGCCATTTTGTATATGAAATCATCCACGTCTTTAGCAAAAATAAAAGCACTTCTGTAATGCTTTTGAATACAGAATTCTGTTCCTTGTTTTAACAGCAGCTTGATATCATTATTATCAATCATTTCCAATTTTCCTGTTATTACGTGTAAATGTGTGGCGTCAATATCTATATTTGTGTTGATCTCCCCATCACAGCTACACTTCAAGCCTGAGTAATTGTCTAATTTTTTGCCAATATCATTATAATTGAAATATTTTCTTCCGTTAGTCTTAAGATATCTGTAAGCAATCTTAATGTTAATATTGCGTATGGGCAATAATTCATCACTCTGTTTTAAAATAGCGTTAAATGGTATAACGTTATAGTTTTTATTATAAAAGGTAGTAATAATAAATTCCCTTTTATTTGATACAATAGGGCTTTGGTTCAATACGACGTTCAATTTTTGTGCTCGTAATTTTAGAAAATTATAAAATACTGCAATGTTGGTGCATGCTGTATAGCAATTTTGATTTGGGATTATAGGGCGATCGTGCCATTCCCTCCATAGACGTTGGATATGAATTTTCCTTATAACGCAAATTCTATTTTTTATCCATGCCGTTCTGACCTGAGTGTACTTCTTAATTTCTTCAACGAAGTTGTTCAATTTCAGTAAAGTTTTCTTATAACTTCTTTCTTTATGGTTATTATTATTTTTACTTCCGTCTCCTCTCTTCCATCTTGTAGTTTTTCTTTTATTAGTATAACCAATTGGTTCATTATTCAGCTTAGTATAGAACTCCAAATTATGTATATTGTCAAAGTTAATGGTATTCAATCCAAATGGGAAAAGCGTGCCAAATTGCTTGTTATGTGTGTTTTCCCACCATAAGCGTTCGTTTATTTCAGGAACTATGTCTAGGATGGATGTAGATATATTTTCAAAATCATGTTTTGAAAAATGTTGTAACTCAAACATTTTTATACTAGATGGATTTGCACATACGCGTTTGACCTAACTACGGTGCAATTTGATACGTATGTTAAGGGGTTTGCAGGTTCGTCCAATATAACTCATGTTACATGTTAAGCAAGTAATACTATATATGCATTGGCCTTGAATATGTACCTTATTTCCATTTGGACATAATTTGCAGCGCTGAGACGTGCATTTCTTGAATCTATATTGCTTCATGTTACGCATAAAATGCAAATGATCTACCGAATGGTCATCATAGGGAAATATGGATCGTTCGTAGCTTTATTGCATCTGTCTTCATTAATTACGATTTTTTTATTAATCCGCTCTTCTAACTTGTAGGGGTTTAAAATATGCCTTAATCGTATTCATATTCCAAGGTAGCTTTATGTCGATCCCACTATCACCTTGTTTCACAGTGGTACCGGGTACTTGCAAACTTGTAACAATATTGCCTGTCGCTAAATTGTGTATTTGTTCAGTATTATGTTTTATAATCAATAGTTTAAACTCATATTGAGGAGTATGTGACAAGTAAAATCGAAAAACTCAAAATTACTTCATAAGGCTATACACCACATAATCTAATTCCTTGTTACATCATAAGGTTTCGAAATCTATCGCTTGAATGTAAACGACATTACATGTTCAAAGAGCAGAAAACGTTATTTCACAAATTTTTAAGATTTTATGTGGATGTTCTAAAATTACAATTTTCATCACATCCGATGGTATTTATTTTTATTTTTATTTTTATAATTATCGTGAATAATTTTTTAAAACCGATGGAATACCTAAAATATGAAACTTTATAAGATTCAAGTCTGGTTTAAAAAGACACATAAAAAAACTTGTAAATTAAAATATCATTAGAAAATATATGCTTTCAGATACGTCATTACATAAAAAAGTTTACTTCAGTCATGCAATAAAATTAAAAAATGTACAATTATAAAATTATAAAATCCGATAACGACCCAAGTCCATTTGAAACCATAAAATTCATCATAAAAGGTCATCATTCCAAAGAGGCATTCGAGGTCATACCACGAGAGCAAAGATAAAGTCTAAACAACATACCAAAGACCACTGCTCAATGGAAGCCCTCCGAGATGAAACCCATGGTATGTGGTTAACCACACGTCTGGTAAAGACGTTAAGTAGGCCGTTCACGTAAAGTGGAGTAAGTAAAAAAAATACATAATACAAGTAATTAAAATGAAGAGGCTTAATTTAAAATAATAACAAAAAATTTATTCATTAAGATAAAACCGCATTTAGCATATTAACATCTGTAATTTCAATATACCAACCTCCTTAGTGTAATACATTACAGTATATAAATTCCTTTCATTCAATTATCAAAATATGAGTTTTACAATTATAAACCAATTAATGTACATTAAGGCACTAATCTTACATGCCATTGTCTTATTGGCCCAGGTTAACCTTATTTAGGGATCAGAGAGTCAAAAAGAAGCCTTCCTGTAAAAATATGTATAGAGAATTGTCCTACCTCGGTCATCACTGTCGATGCCGGACTTCTCGACGGCTGGCTGCGGCGGCTCTGTCCGATCGGCTCCCTCCGAGATTCGTCGTACTTGCGACCGCTCCTTTTCAATCTCAAAATTCAAGTCCCCGATTTCAAAATTTTAAAGTGCAAAGTTGCTCTCTGTCTCTGCCCCCTTTACAAGGCGACCCTGTCAATAATTGGCCAAGTACATTAACAGCTACGCCCTTCAGCTATATTATTGGTCAAGTCCCCCCTGAAATATAAGATATGAAGTCTCCTGTTTTAAATATTTTCCCATGGTCCAAGGGATATGAATTGACCTCTCGGGTCAGGAAGTTCAACCCCCTCCGTTTGTCACAGCACCTAATGCTAACATCAACTTGAGAAGCCCCCTCCCTTTTCAGAAACCATGTCTGGTGCAGCTGCGTTAGAGGGAGCGTTATACTTATTGCCTCACTGCATGAGGGACCGTCTTCTTAGGTCTACTTCCTCTTTCAAAAGAGCAATGTTATATTGTGATTGCAAATTACAATATAACAACCCATATTAAATACTCCAAGATTCAACTCCAAGGGACGTCGAAGATAACGTATAGGGACGGATTAATGCTTCTGTCATAACAGGACACGGAATAAGGAAATTATAATAAAAGATCAAAAAGGGAGTAGGCGCAACGCAGCACTATTTCCCGTCCAAATATATTTGAAAAATATCTAAAGAATACGATACATAAAATACATAATCATAAAACTGCATAATATTAAGGCGCAACTTTCATGTTTAGCAGATATATAAAGTAAATACAAAACAGATTGAAAAAAAATGGGGGGGAGGAATAAAGGAAGTGAAGAAATTGAATGGAGAGTGTTTACAGGAACGACAGAAAAAAGGCTGGTGGGATTGTGACCCCCCATTCCCGGTTAAAACGCTTTTACCCCAGGAAACACTCCCGGTGCCTCTGTCTTCCCGAAGCATTCCTCCGTCCGATGGAATCAATGAAACATCCCGAAGTAAAAAGACTATGAAGCACAAAATGGCTCAAGATATGAAAATAAACATAACCTGACTATACAGCAGAATGCTTCGGGAAGACAGAGGCACCGTGAGTGTTTCCTGGAGTAAAAGCCCTTTAACCGGAAACGGGGGTCACAATCCCCCGGCCTTTTTTCTGTCGTTCCTGTAAAAACTCTCCGTTCATTCCTTCCCCCCTTCCCTTATGCCTCCCATCATCTTTTTTCAATCTGTTTTTGTATTTACTTTTATTTATATATATATATATATATTATGTATATATATATTTATATATATATACATACATGCATATATATATATATATATATATATATATATATATAAAAATTCCCAAAAAGGACAAGTAGCAATGTACTCGTTCAGATTCTAGATGTGTGACAGAAGTACCGGCCGTTATTTTTTGCATTTAGCTTTTTAATCTGTTCACTAAAATTGAAAATAAATTTTTCAAGTTTTATAATGTATATATATATATATATATATATACATATATATATATATATGAAGAAATAGAGAACATATATTATTCATTATGATAATGAAATTATCTCTAATGCAGATTTTATATATCGATATGTATAACACTTAATATGTACTACATTATCGTTAATGAAACTGAGTCTAGTGCTAGTCAAAATATTAATTATTTAGATTTAAATTTAAGATTGGATGTCCAGGATAATAATATTAATACCAATTTATAGGATACAAAGATTATTATAACTGATAATAACATTAAGTTGATATCCTTCCACTCTTGTAATTCTATTCAGTTTTTTGTCTAGAAACATTTGACAGTTATTATTATGAGCGTACTTGTAGCACCAATAACTTTCAATATTTTGAATCGAGGATATTAAAATAATTTCTTTAAAACGGCAAGCATTTCAAAAGTTCAATTTCCAAAGATATTGAATTATTGTTAACTTCTCAATATATTCGAAACATCGTCAAATTTGTAATATTGTCCCAGATATGTACGAAAATCGATGATTGAGTGTGACAGACAGACACACAATTAAATAAATTGTCTTTTCTCAAGTATATATTCTTTATTACTAATGCCTTGTTTAATTTATTATAATTTTATTGTATTTTCCTTCATTTAGGTTAGGTAATTTCCCAGGAACTTTTGGTACAATAGACCCTGTACCTACGCGTTTTAGTGATATAAAGTGGCTGAAATCATTAACAAAGTTACCAATCATCGCTAAAGGAATTTTAACAGGTAAGGAAATGCATTAATAAAAATATTGGTTGTTACAAATAATATTTGTTGATTTGTGAGAAATATACAAGACGAAAAGGGAAGTTATTTGCCATATTTAAATAATAACTAAACGTTTGGTACAAAAATTGATTTCATAGTCTTCTAAAGGAATCCTCTCGACATTGAACTACCAAGATCCAAATTAATTTGTAATATGATCAGTCCACAAAATTTTTAAACGTTTTGAAAAATTAACAAGAAAGATTAATTATGCATAAAGCATTGATTATGAAATACTTTCCAACTTTAATGCAATTTTATTTAAACATCTCTAAATATGATACATTCCTCGGTAATATTTTAAAAATTATCACAATATTACATTAATTTATTATATTTGAATTAAAACTTCATCGAAAAAAATGAACTTCAATCAAATGACTGCATTGAAATGTAAATTGCCTGGTTTAAACGTCTCTAAAATGCGATACATTCCTCGGTAATGTTTTCAAAATTATAATAAACTACAATAATTTAGTATATTTGAAAACTTCATCGAAAACAAATGAAATTTATTCAAATGACGTCATCGAAATATAACACGTCTGGCTCTCTCTATAAAAGCAGCATTTCATTCATAAACTTTTTCCATTCATTTCATTCATCACAATTCTCTATAATAATTTATTTTATTTAAAAAGTTAAGACCATGGAGGTACAAGCAATTAAACTCTGTGCTTAAAACTTCATCGAAAAAATCGTCTGCTTCTTTTTGTAAAATCAATTACTATTTCATTCATATCGGATATATTGCAGACTCCATGAGTTAAATAATTTTGCGTTAAAGAAATGCAGCAATTATTATACAACTCATTATACATCTTTTGGTATTTACATTCTCAATAAGTGAAAATTAGTCATTGTTGTAGAAATAATCAAATTTGAATGATCAATTAAACTGAAATATATTGAGTTGTTTCAGTATGTAGGTGCACAGAATTTAAGTAACAAGAAAGATCAAACATGTATAAACCATTGATTATGAAACAATTTCCAACTTCAATGCAATTTTATTTAAACATCTCTAAAATGCGATTCATTCCTCAGTAATATTTTTAAAATTATCACAATACTACATTAATTTATTATACTTGAAAACATAAAACTTCAACAAAAAAAAAATGAACATCATTCAAATGACGGCATTGAAATATAAATTGCCTGGTTTAAACATCTCTAAAATGCGATATATTCCTGGGTAATATTTTTTAAATTATAGTAATACTACAATAATTTATTATATTTGAAAACTTCATCGAAAACAAATGAAATTTATTTAAATGACGTCTTCAAAATATAAAACGCCTGGCAGTCTCTATAAAAGCAGCATTTCATTCATAAACATTTTTCCATTCGTTTCATTCATCACAATATTATAATAATTTATTTTATTTAAAACTTAAAACCATGGAGCTACAAGTAATTAAACTCTATGCTTTAAACTTCATCTTAAAATTGTTTGCTTCCCCGCGTAAAATCAGTAAATGTTTCATTCATATCAGCTACATTGCAGACTCCATGAGTTGAATAACTTTGCTTTAAGGGTGAGCGTCAGTAAATCTTCTGCCCTATCCGCGCTTTATTAACATCCGCGGTACACATATTTCGCTGAAATTCTGCTCAAACAGTTGCAAAATATTTTCTGCAAGATAAAATGCAATGCTTAGATTATATAAAAACTAAATTTAATACCCAATAAAACATAGAATATATTTTTTATTTTAATCCAAAATATTTTTGGTGCTGCCATCTATTGTCGTAATTTAATTCATATGGATTATTTTTATGTTTTAGTGAACAATTTTGAATATCTATTCCTTCTAATACAGTATTAAATACAACAACAGATCATATATAATAATGCCACAATTACGGAAAGGTAATTTCTCATTCTGTAAATTTGATAAGGGGATCTGAATGTACATCACTGAGGACTGCACTTTTGTCTTCAAGTCCAAGTTCAATTACGTTTCTGTTTGTGGTATTATTATATATGATCTGTTGTATTTAATAGCGTATTAAAAGGAATAAACATAAAAAATACTAAAAAATAGAAATAGTCGGTCTGAATTAAATTAAGACAACAGATGGCAGCACTAAAAATATTTTGAATTAAAATAAAAAATATATTCTAAGTTTTATTGGGTATTAAATTCCATTTTAATCTAATCTAAGCATTGCATTTTATCTTTCAGAAAATATTTCGTAACTGTTTGAGCAGAATTTCGGCGACACAAGATGTATGCCATATTTTATTTTGATGTGGGTCACGTGATGAGTCACGTGATGGGTCACGTGATCTCTTCATATAATGGTCAAGTGATCGCTTCATATAAAAGGTGTAATTATTATTTTAATTTTTTTTAGAAAACTACTGAATATATTTTACTAAAATTTTTTCTATATATTTTATGGGATAATTTGAATATTTCCTAAAACATTTGAAGCTATTTGTGAATATTAAATTCGCTTAAAAAATGTTTAAATAATTAGGTCCGACAGGGTTCAATTTGTTTCATTTTTTCAATCCGGGTTCAATCCAAAACTAATTGGGTGATATTATTCATTTATATTCCTATAGGTGCCACAGACAGTCTGAACAACATACTAAAATTTCATTTTGATGAAGTCATTTTTACGGCAGTTATCCTGCTAACGGACAGACATACAGACAGACAGAATAAACAAGGTCATGAACACTTTTCAACTATGTTGTAACAGTTCCTCCCAAATGTATATAAAATAAACATATTTAGCTAGTACATCTGTAGCAGTTAGCTGTTAACCTTAATCTAGCCTTTATGGATAGACACTTAACTAGAAGACACAATCTTATGTGAGCAGCACATGACTTTCAGCACAGACTTAAATTCATTTTATCTTTGTTTCATTAATAATTCATTGCATTGATTTTAACTTCATTAAATAACAAGCATAATTAATCGCAATTAAGCTAAATTTGCATTTTTAATTCAGCTTTTGTTTCATTTGGTAACTGGACATATT
Source organism: Amaurobius ferox (assembly GCA_951213105.1). NCBI lineage: Eukaryota > Metazoa > Arthropoda > Arachnida > Araneae > Amaurobiidae > Amaurobius > Amaurobius ferox. The sequence goes on from OX578154.1 coordinate 91,370,610, forward strand.
TGAAACCGGTGTAACAAAAATGGGAAAAAAAAAAAATATTTCGAGAAGGGCTAGTTCTAGAGTAATGGGGTTGTTCTTATTATTTTTGTCGTCAAAATTTATAAGTAAAACAAGCATTTAATTGATGGATTTCAGCATATACAGTCTTTTATTTCAGATTTTGACGATTTTTGTGGAATATTTCGCAAAAAAAAAATTTTTTTTTCCGAATCGTATCAAAACCTAATCAGTACCAAGGTCATCCATAAGTGACTTATTTATCAAATTTTATGAAATCTGGTCTGTTAATATTTTAGCTAGAGTAAATACAGAAAACTTTTTCAGGCCATTTCTCAGAAAAGGCAGATTCATTCTATACCGAATCATACCAAAATCTAATCAGCACTAGGGTTACCCGCAAGGGACTTTCCTATCAAAATTAATGGAATTCGGTCAATTAGTTTTGAGTTACAGTGGACATATACATTACACAGACAGACAGACACACACAGACAGACTCACAGACACACACTCAAACGTCATGCTAAAAATAGTTTATTCGTGTTCCAGTGGTCAACGTCTAGATTAGTCGAAAACGCCAGTTGCGATTTTCGACCCGATTCCAATACTTTCCCTATACATTACCGGGTATTGCGGGGAAAGTAAAATTATCTTTAATTACTGTATCAGCAATAATTTTGAATTGAAGGTGAAAACGTGTATTTCAAAATAATTTAACGTCCCTAACCAGGGAATTATTTGAAAACCCACTGTCAATAGGATCGGTCAGCAGTCGACAGCATGAAATACTCGATACCTGAAAATGGCAGCTTTAAAGTTAGTATTTGCTACAATTTGTCGAACCTATTATGGAGAACAATAAATTTATTTCTACTACGTAACCGACTTCAAATTTTTAAAAGATCGAGCACAGATTGCAACTGCAACGTTAATATACACGAAATCCACTTATAGGGGACATTCCCAATGCTAGGATCGCGTTTCCATTGCAGATAATATATTTAATGCATCGGTTTCGTGTTTATTACTCGCTTCTCAAGATGAAATAAATATTCGATATTGCAATGGCGGCAAGAAAACATGCGATGTGCGACAAATTTGCATTCCTCTATGACAGACAATTTCGATTCTACCACGCAGATGGTTTTAAATTTCTTAAAGATTGAGATGAGGCTGAACGAAGCTGCAACGGAAGGAATAAAGCATAATAAGCTAAATCTGGTTCACGTGTACTATTAATATGCAGTGGAAGCGCGATCCGAACGTTCGAAACTCTCTGAAACGGTGGCTCTGAATGTGTCATCGTAAATTATATTTTCTACTGTCATGGCAACATTCTGCACGTGATAATGGCAACAGTATCTATTTGCAATATACTTCAAATTTGAGAGGTAACTATCTTAAAACTCATAATAGTCCCCCCCCCCCTCATGACGGTATAAAAAAAATTTACAATTTATTTCACGGCATTTGTGTATAAATTATATTTGAACTCAAAATATTTATCCCTCTTAATGACTGTAGCATGAATTATTTAACATTTATGCCACGTTTGCGTATTTGTATCCTTAAAATACTAATGCAGTGTTTCTATCTGTCATGACGCTACAATTTTTAACACTTTACAACAAAGTTGAAAAGTGTTTATGACTTTGTTCATTCTGTCTGTCTGTCTGTCTGTCTGTCTGTCCGTTAGCACGATAACTGCCGTAAAAATGACTTAATCAAAATTAAATTTTAGTATGTTGTTCAGACGGTCTGTAGGACCTATGGGAATATAAATGAATATTATCACCCGATTAGTTTTGGATAGAACCCGGGTTAAAAAAATGAAATACATTGAGCCCTATGGGACCTAATTTTTCAAGCATTTTTTAAGCGGATTTAAAATTCACAAATTGCTTCGAAAATTTTAGGCAATATTCAAATTGTTCCATAAAATATATAAAAAAAATTCAACGAAATATATTCAGTAGTTTTTTAAATAAAAATTAAAATAATAATAACACCTTTTATATGAAGCGATCACGTGACCATGATATGAAACGATCACGTGACATACTTCAAAATGATATATGGCATCCATCTTGTCTCAAAATCATGATTTTTAAAGTTCTTTTTAATTCATATTGAGTGTTGTATCCGTCCTAAAACTACTTTATTTTTGCCTAAATTCTGTGCATCTACATACTGAAACAACGCAATGACAATATATTTGTGTTTAAATGCTCATCCCAAATTTGATTATTTCTACAAATAAGCCTATTTTTCACCTATGTAAAATGTAAACAGCAAAATATGTAGAATGAGTTGTATTAGAATTGCTGTAATTCTTTAACACAAAATCATTTAGTCCATGGAGTCTGCTTAGCTGATATGAATGAAATATTCATTGATTTTAGAAAGAGAAGGACGATATTTTTCGATGAAATCTTACGCATATAGTTTAATTACTTGTAGCTCCATGGTCTTAATTTTTAAATAAAATAAATTATTATATTATTGTGATGAATGACATGAATGGGGGAATTATTTATGAATGAAATGTTGCTTTTATAGAGAGAGCCAGGCGTGTTATTTTTTCTATGACGTCATTTGAATGGATTTCAGTTGTTTTCGATGAAGTTTTCAAATATAATAAATTATCGTAGTATTATGACAATTCTAAAATTATTACCGAGGAATGTATCACATTTTAGAGATGTTTAAACCAGGTAATTTATACTTTAATGCCGTCATTTGAATGAAGTTAATTTTTTTTTATGAAGGTTTAAGGTTTCAAATATAATAAATTAATGTAGTATTGTGATAAGTTTTAAAATATTACCGAGGAATGTTTTGCATTTTAGACATGTTTAAATAAAATTGCATTGAAGTTGGAAAGTGTTTCATAATCAATGCTTTAAGCATGATTGATCTTTCTTGTTTTTGTTCACGCCACATTTTTGACATGTGGTACTTAGAAAAGAGTTGCCGGAAAATAAAATGTTTACAATTTCGAGATTTATACACGTATGGAGAAGCCACGCTTTTGTAAATTCAATGTTTTACATTTTAGGCATGCACTACGATGTAAAATGTACTATTACCATCTTGCAAAGGAAAACGATTAATAAACTAAAAATGTATTTTAATATAGGGGACGACGCAAGACGGGCGATTCATTCGGGTGCATCGGCCATTTTAGTGTCAAATCACGGTGGAAGAGAATTGGATAACGATCCTGCTACAGTAAGTATAATATCGCGGTATGAATTTCAGTAAAATATTACGTTTGTTTACTTTTTTGTCATTCCCATTATCTTAACAACCAGTTTCAATGTATAGTTGCTAATTTGAATGTATGATTGCTTATTTGTTCTTATATGTTTTTATATGTTTCGATTAGAATATCACACAGAGTAATTAGATTAACATTATTATATAAATCCTTAAAGTCAAAGCCCTTAAGGAAAATATGTTACGTTCAGGAATATATGCCTTAATGCTTCTCTTACGTCTGCGGGGTTTTGTGTTGTGGTTTGCTTTTTGATTGGGTGGGCCAAACCTGACATGCGGTATTAATGCCCGGCACAATTCCCCGACATTTGTTGTTGTTCTGTAGGCAGAGCGTTAACGTTGCATAAAAATAAACATTTATGTACAATTAAATTTACAGCTCTATGTAAATCATTGTAATACTTTTGCAGAGAGATTCTGCGGCAGACGGCTAAGTCCTGATATTGGGAACGTTAAGTACGAGACAGTCGAACGGAGGTTCGTTCGTTCAAGTCGAGATTTCATGATCGAGTCCCTGTCCGAAAAGATGAATGTTCTTTTTAAAACTGAATTTTGTAAACGCCCCAGAATGAGTGACCGACCAACTTATTGGTCGTCGTTAGTCTGGGACTTATTAATGGGGTGTCCCCCATGCACGCCACGTGTTTTCGGTGTGCACCATCGTATTGCTTTTCACACATGCTGGTGACGAATATTATGGCTTTCACATGCCAACATACTGTCACTGGCGTTAAAGTTATGTTGTTGTTGTTGTTGAGACCCAGACCGTCCGACCTACCAGAAAGGTGTAAGGTAACTGTATGGACGGCCGGGAAGTGCCACCCAATTTAGACCGGAACCCAGTGGGGGAGGCATCCACAGGGACCGTACCCTCCTTCCCCCTACCACCAACCTCTCGGAAGGACTTACGGACCCACATGTTTAACGTGATCGTACTCCGCATGAACACGGCGGCATTTGTGGTAGCGTGCAAATCTAGCGCGCAAACCACGGGGATACCGCACCCGAGATGGCCAACAGCACGCGGTGTTCCGAGGTGGTCACCCACCAAGTACTAACCGCGCCCGATGCTGCTTGACTTCGGTGATCTAACGAGAACCGGTGTTTTCAGCACGGTACGGCCGTTGGCCCTGGCGTTAAAGTTATGTGTAAATCCCCATCGGAAGTCTTTGGAAGTCAGGCCTCCCAAAACAGGAAACGGTAAGGGTTTCCTCAGTTATCAGATACACAGAGAAAAGCCGCTTCTAGTTCGTTTTGGTGCAGGTGGCATAAAAGGCGATAGTTAACCGCCATCCACAATGATGACTCGACGTTTGAAACACGCAACCTTCTCACGCCAATGATCTTACCTCTCAACACGAGATGGCAGTATCACACGGAATCGGAGGCCTTGCCAGTCCCTTCCTGGTTGACCACGACTGACGTCACGCCCGAGACGACACGCCTCCCGACCTTCAGTCCCTCAACTGATATTCGGACGGGATCACGCGGGGGGTTTTCGAGGCGCCCCCCTCCTCGCCGAAATTCGACCTGGGCTCCTCATCAGGTAGGGGAGTATACAGCAGCAAAGACATCTGATCAAAGATGCTTGGAACCTGTACCCGAATTATAATAACAGAGCCGAAGCTAGCTTTTGCTCTATGATTATAATATCGGTTTTGTAAGCACTAGGTCCCGAGTTCGGTCCCGGGACCGGCGACGCTCAATCGCAACACGTCCAAACTGTTGGCAATCATATATACCCCCATACCTTTGATTTTCTTTGGTACTGGTTTCATAATTGACAATAATTTTTCATTAGCATACGCTAGATATGTTTTAAATCCAATCGTAACCGGTCCGAATCCAGTTGATTGTTTATGAATCTTTGGGATTAGAACTAAAATAGGAAATTTGATGTTTTTAAGCTGAAGATCTATTCTTTTATGCATCGCTTTTATTTTATTTTCGATTTCAATTTGTGGCTGCTTTATTTCCAAGTACATATCTTTATTTTTTATAGCAATCCCTCATTTCCTGTATATATATATTTTTGCATATGAATGCATAATTTGAACTTACTTTATCTACGTAAGTGATAACATATTTCTAAAATTATTTAAATATTTCTAATCTACATGAAGTTTTTCTTTTGAGGCTTCATTGCTACCATAACAAGATGCAAAACTCAAAGGTATGGGAGCATACATGATTGCCAACAATTTGGAGGTTGTAGAAGCATTAAGGTATATTCCTGAACGTATTTACCTTAAGAGCTGTGATTTTAAGGAGTTATATAATAATGATAATCAAAATAATGCGTATGATAATATATCGACACATATGAGAGATACGATATACAACCATACATTGAAATTTGACAATGCAAATATATTGTAAAGATAGTGATATTCGAAAACATATTGTTTAACGGCTCAAATTTTTGCAAACAAATCCACGGAATTCCTATTTGGGGGAGGATGTTCGTCGATAATGGCTGACATTTACTTACATTGGTACGAGTCAAAGTCACACCTTAATAACGAGTTCATATATATGTGATACGTTGACGATGTTATTGCGGGTGCAGTAGATCCCAATTACCAATTCGACTTTACATTCTATCCGGAAAATTTAAAAAATGATCGAGACCATAGAAAGTGATCCAAAGGAAGTTAATTTCCTGGATCTAAATATTGGATACGATGGTCATGATCATATTACATTTAATATATATGACAAACGAAATCACTTTGATATAAAGATCAATTACCTAATGCATTGGCATACCAATATACTTCGTAATATTTACGTAATGTTATTATACAACACCTGAAAAGATATCAACGAATAGTTACTAATGAAAAAGATAGAATATATAGAGATGGGTTTGTGATAAAAGAAGCATTACGGCAAAAGTACCCAATAGCCTTTGTAAAACGTCAACTGGATGATTATTACAAGTTCAAGAATATATGAAATCTTGGGGATTATAATGACAAAATGGCAACAAAGAGACATAACAATTTGGTTCACGAGAATTTAATAACAACTACTTTCACTCAATGTGAAAGAAAGAATGAGTGGATGTTGCAATAGTGTGATTTGGTGCATGAGTATGAGAATAGTTGTATATAAGAGTTGACTAATGCAGAATACTAGAAGAGATGGATAAGTTCTTCTACCTTTTTTTGCTCATTGGGATTATATCAGGAATAGGTATGATATCCTTTGATTTACTGATTTGAAATTCAAGGATATTCTTTCGAGATACATGCATTGGAGAAGTGCTACGGTAATTGCTGCCATACCAGAAGCCTGCAGCGGTAAAGCAGCATGCTGAAACTGGGAATTTAAAGGGTCACAATCCCCCATTAGGCCTTTTTAGCATATTGCCCGTTAGCCCCCCCCCCATCCTTTCCTTATCCATTTATATATCTTATTTTAATATACTTCGTATAATGAAGAAAGAGCTCATTGCGCATTTCATTTCATTTCTATGATCTTTCACTATTTCAATCTTTCAATCTTCTTAATATGTAATCACGTTTTATATATATATACTTTCCGTGACCTACTTTTCCAGCCTTTCCTCGTTACAATTAACTTTCTGTTATTACATTTAACTTTCTGTTATTACATTTATATTACTTTTTGCAAGTTATATGATGACGTCACATTTAGGTCATTAACAAAATGATGTTTAAAGGGAAACAAACCAAACAAAACTTACATTAACATGGTATGTGACCACCCCGGACCTTCACACAAACGTTACAACGATTTTCCATGTTTTCAGTGAGGTGATCAACCATCGCAAATGTGAGCAATCGCTAATCCTCCAATAGGGCTGTTTACAACTCTCTGAGACTGGCTGAAGGAGGTAAACGTATAAAGACAGCACGCCCGAGGGCATCTCAAAAGGTTTTCAATGCGAATAAGGTCGGGGGAGTACGCCGTTCATTCCATATGAGAAATGTCCTCACTTTCCAGGTATTCGTCAACGATGTTAGCTCGATGGGGACGGGCATTGTAGCCCATAAAGGGGAAATCAAGACCAACTGCTGCAGCGTAGAGTCTTTCAATGGGGTCCTCATCCCGATACCGCTCAGCCATCACAGAACCGCCTTTAAATACGTTCAGCTCTGTGCGATATCCCATTGAAATTCCAACCCACACCATGACGCTGCCACCTCTGAATGCATGACGTTCGATGATGTTCTTGGCCTGTTTGCGTGTGCCTCATTCTCCCGGACCCTTACATGCTTATCATCAAATTCCAGAGCAAATCTGGACTCGTCCGTGAATTGGACGTTGTACAAATCTGGGACAGTCCAATTGACATGTTGACGACACCACTTTAATCTTTGCTTGGCCGGTTAGTGGAACACACAAATGTGGTACACTGGCGCACAGTCTCTTCACGTGGAACCTTTGGCAGACATTACTGGCAGATATTGCCTTACCAAGTGCCGCTGCATCCATGGATGTAACACTTGTGGAGGTCGCTCGTCGATTCTGCTTGGCTACTATAGCAATATACCGATCAGAGGGAGTGTAACACTTGGACGAGCGGGCACAGGTCTCCCGACAACAATTTGACTTGTTTAGAATTGTTTCCATAATCGAAAAATTACTGAAAGCTCAACGTCAAAGAAAATAGCGACATCTTCGATTGACTGTCCTGCTTCAATGCGTTCGACAGCACGCCAGCGCTCACTATGTGTCATTCGTCATCTTTCAGCCATGGAAACACGAATATTATCAAAAATAATCTTACAATTCATAAACATTTCGTATCGGCATATAAATCCACATCCTCAAACCCTTCAGAATGCTGGCGTCTTCAACGACTGCCTAATTAGCATATATCCGGACAGTCAATCATGATTGGCTGTAACATACGATATTTACATACTATCAACTACATCAGCAGCAACTTCCAGCCACTGAAATTCAAATACGCTTTCAAAAAAAAAAATAAAAATTTGCATTGCTTAATTTTTGGAAGTGAGTATATATATATATATATATATATATATATATATATATATATATATATATATATATATATATATATATATATATATATATATATATATATATATATATATATATATATATATATATATATATATATATATATACATATATATATATATATATATATATATATATATATATATATATATATATATATATATATATATATATATATATATACATATATATATATATATATATATATATATATATATATACATATATATATATATATATATATATATATATATATATATATATATATATATATATATATACATATATATATATATACATATATATATATATATATATATATATATATATATATATATATATATATATATATATATATATATATATATATATATATATATATATATATTAGAAAGATATAATAACCAGTTCAAGTTATTATGAAATAATAAAATAGACAAAGCAGTTAAACTAAGACCACAATGCCAAAAAAAGAAATACACAGCACTGACTTAATTTAAGATTAATTAGTCTAGACTCTTCTTCGGGTCTGAGCATCTAACTCTAAGTAATCCAAATACATGCTTGCTTTAAAATTGGCAAAAATAAGTTACTATAAATGTCTATGCACAGACTGCAAGCATTAAAAGACGAAGAATTAAAAAAAAAGAAAAATAGATGAAATCAAGTATTACTATTATCCATGAGACAGGAACCCATCGTATACGTGTGAGTGCGAGCAGCAGTAACTGAATGAAAAAGATCGAGAATCACCCAGAAAAAATATGACGATATAGTCCAAGGGGTAGAACAATCGTTTACAGTGATCTGGTATGTGGAAAACCCACACGTCTAGTAAAGATGCTAAAGAGGCCGTTCTCGTAAAGTGGAGTAAATAAAAAATACATAATACAAGTAATTAAAATGAAGAGACTTAATTTAAAACAATAACAAAGAATTTATTCATTAAGATAAAAACTTATTTAGCATATTAACATCTGGTAAATTTCATATACCAACATCTTTAGTGAAGTACATTAAGGCAAACAAATCCCCTCATTCTATGATCAAAATATGAGCTCTACAATTATTAACCTATTACCGTGCATTAACTCACTAATCTTACATGCCTAAGTCTTAATGGCACAGGTTAACCTCATTTAGGAGGGTCAGAGAGTTAATAATAAGCCAAAATGCAAAAATATGTGCAGAAATGTCCTACCTCGGTCATCACTGCCGATGTCGGACTTTACGACGGCGCGCTCCGGCTCTGTCCGATGGGATGGTTCTCTCCGAGATCCGTCGCTCTTGCGACCTTTCCTTTTCACTCACCAAATTCAAGTCCTCAATTTCAAAAACTCAAACTGCAAAGTTGCTCGCTGTCTCTTCCCCCTTAAAAAGGCGCCCCTGTCCATAATTGGCCAAGTAAATTAACAGCTACGCCCCTCAGGCTATATTATTGGTCAAGGCCCCCCTGAAATATGAGATATGAAGCCTCCTGTTTTAAAACGTTGAAAGTTCTCACGAGAATTTTCCCAAGGTTCAAGTGATATGAATTGACCTCTGGGGTCAGGAAGTTCAACCCCTTCCGTTTGTTATAGCACCTAACGCTGACATGAACTTGAGAAGCCCCCTCTCTTTTCGAAACGAATGTCCGGTGCAGCTGCGTTAGAGGGAATGTTACAAATATTGCCTCACTTCATGAGGGACCGTCTTCTTCGGTCTACTTCCTCTTTCAAAAGAGCAATGTTATATTGGGAATTGAAAATTACAATATAACAATTACCCTTCTTCCCCCCCAAAATTTGGTGGGAAAAAAGCCAATTACAAAGTGACCAGCTCATAGTTGCTGCAGGCGTGTCCACTGTGTAGTCCAACAACTCGTCTTGCTCTCATCTGTATATACTGTAAAAATACACTATATACACATATACACAAATCATAATATCATATATACTCTTATATGCCATCAAAAGAACACGAAAATACTATACAAAAATACAATTCTCAATGTGTCTGCAAATGACGATATCTGTGTCGTTCAGTTGTACTCAATATCTATTAAAAGTCTATTCATGTAAGCACAAGTTCGTTCACTGATGACACGTCTTTTTTTTTTTTATAGTTCCACACAAGTTCAAGGTGTATATCTGTAAAATTGTTCACATATGATAACCAAAATCACTTTGACTGTCAATTGGATAATTGTTGGGATCAGGGACTTACACATATGGTCCCTAGTAATAGCACTTTGTCCCCTTGTAGTTATGGTGGAATGTGCAAAATAGATCCTTAGAAAAAAAACAAAAAAACACTGATATCACTGCACACTTGGAAACCGCTGAAATGTAAATCGCTCCACTGCTGGAACTCGTTGCAGAACTGGACCGCTGTCTAACTGGAATTCGCTGAACTGTAAGGCGCTGAACTGCTGGAGTCGCTGACCAAATGAGAATCTTTGTACACCAGGAATTGTTGAGCAACCGGAATCGCTGATCAACAGGAATTGCTGACCATTTGAGAATCGTTGGGCAACTGGATCTGTACGCTGTTTCATGTTTTGTTTAGGCCAATCAATACACATAAATTACACTCAAGCTCATTAAAATACTCTCTTCTCTTAAAACTCTCCTAAGTATACTTTATAAAATTCACTATCCCTATTTTAATTTGGCAGTTGGCACAAGAAACATTATATAAAAAAAAGAACTCTTTTTTTTTCTCAAACCCATTTAAATTTGGTAACATCCTCAAAATTGCCCCATTCAAATTCCTACCATTTATATATTTTGTATTCTTCCATTTTATATATACATTTTTATTTACATTTGTTGCTCTACTCAAACTTAAATTCTTTAAATTCCTACAATTTATATACTTTGTATCCTTCCATTTTATATATACATTTTTTTTTTCATCCTATCCATTTAAATTTGATACCTTACTCAAACTTAAAATATTCAAAATGTTACACTCTCTATACATTAAACTTCACCACTCTTATTTAATTCATATATTTGTCACTTCATCATGTGTTCTCAACCGAACATGCCATAACTATAACGCATGTACATACTTATAATAATAATACTTAAACAATTACACTATTCTCTCAAATACTCCCAAAATAAAACTTATACACATTCCAAAATTTCCACAAAATATTTTAAAATTTTCCTACAATTTCTCTGAGATGACAGAAAAACCCAAGCAATCATTCAATTACCATCCTACTGAAACTGTTATACACCCACTGCGATTCTATATTATAGTATACCTAATTATACATTCTCTTTCAAATATCACCTGATTTAATCCAAATCCCATACTTGGATACACAATTTCCCGAATTCATTACATTATTCACTTTCCCACTTAATGAAACCGTATTTAAATTTTCCCGTAATTCTTATAACTCACTGAAATTCTATCATTGCATACATAATTACAAATTTTCTCTCAAATATCATCTAACTCAATTCAAATCCCATACTTGAATACCAAAATGTACATTTTCTTTTCTTATATCCCTTGTAACCATATTGAAATCGCATTATATAAAATCTATCGAATTTATCCGCCTCTCCTTTTTCTCTTTTCAATTTCCAAACTTTGTGTATCATTTATTTGAGCCTCCAAACCATTCGTTCCACTCTATTTTTCCAATTCTCCCAAGATCATATTCCTTAAATGTTGTTTGGACACAAGGTCAACATGTCCTTGCTTACAGTGACCTTCTTCTGGACGCGGTCCCTTTTGACTCGCGGCTAAATCCGGGTAACTGTTCGTGTGGGGTCCCATCTCAATTAGTCGTACATGGCTCGTACATGTCGTTGAAAATGGCAAACGTGTATCGGACATCCAAATGTGAAGGTGGTGTGTGAAAGTGTGAGTTCTATATGTGTTCCCAATGGATACCCGTCTCGTGGATTACAAGCCCAACTCTCTGGATTAATCATGGATTATTATTAAAAAGCGGTTAGTGATTCTTTTGTTCTTACATTGTATTTTACTTATATACCTTGTTTATTCCCGTTAAGTGTACCTAAATCCAAAACCTCCGTCGTCTGGCGTTTCCTTCGAAAGTTAATTTCTCTCAAAATACATGTGTAGGCCCTATCAAAATATATGTGTGACCCTATTTAATACCTGCAAAAACGCTTTTTTTTTCCTTAAAATTATCTATTCATTTTAAATTATAATTTGCGTATATTTTTTTCTTGTTAAAATTATCTATTTTCTCCCTTTTTTTTATTATTTACCAATTATTTATTTATTTAAATTACAATTTTTATTCTTAATTACCAATTATTTATTTATTTAAATTACAATTTTTATTCTAAATTACCCATTATTTATTTATTTAAAATACAATTTTTATTTTTAATTACCAATTATTTATTTATTTAAATTACAATTTTTATTTTTAATTATCAATTATTTATTTATTTAAATTACAATTTTTATTTTTAATTCCCAATTATTTATTTATTTAAATTACAATTTTTTTTTATTTTTAATTACCAATTATCTAATTATTCAAACAACAACTTCCTATTTCCTCTCGCGTATTCATATAACAAGGGTTGATCAGTCCGCTCATTAAATCAAGGGCGCAAAGAGAAAGTTTGTTTTTGTTAAAATATTTCACTGTTCTTTTAAAATGTCTTTAAAATTCAAAATATCCCTTTTTTTGATATTCCTTATTATCTTACCCATTTAAATTTTACTGACTGGAATTTAAAATTCTCTTTAAAAAAAATGTTCTTTTTACAGAGTTATAAGGAATTTTTATAGAGCTCTAACGATGTCCCCCCCCCCTTTTTATTTTTTCTCAACAAAGTATGACGTGTCTTCTCTGTTATTTATCTTTCCAAAATTTGAATTAAGCTTTGCCCGCGTTCTTACCTATGTTTAAATTCATTCCGTGATTTAAATGTATCAATTTAAATTTAAATTCTTTAAAGATCTCAGCGCATAATTGTGTTTGGACCTTTCCGGTGTGGGAAGAAGTACTGTGCGTAACCGAATTCCTCTATCTATACTTTCCCCTTGTAAATTTTGTGTCGATTCATCCTTCTCTTGGGCGATTTCCTGTTCTATCTGTATATAACCCCCATCTACTTGTGCTGGTCCCTCTTGTGCATCTCGTTCCATTTCTCCCGCCGCTTTATCCGTGTTTCCTTCAATTTGTGTACAGTCCCCTTGTTCTGTAAGTTCCAAATTCCCCTGCGGTTCTAGCGTGCTCTGTCTGTCTTCGTCCCCCCGTGTTGAAAGAATGTTTGCGTTCGGAGAGTCTTTTGGAGGGATGATTGCATTCTCGAATGCGCTCTGTATTTCTCCTGAAGCCTGTTCCACGCTGTGTGGACTGGTCTGACAAGACTGTCTGTACTGGCCGCTTGTCATTTCCTCCTCCCAAATGAAAAGCGGAATATTCTCATTTTGTATACGCCCGCGGTCTTTTAGTTCTTGTTTTGGTTCAGTGTTCTGTTGCGCGATTGTAGGAGTGGGGAGAAGAGGTCATTTGTATTTGTTTATGCTCGGTGTTTTTAAGTGCGGCTTGCGATCGGGTAAAGTCCTCAATCTATTTATGTGGGCTTTTAAGATTTTATAATTAGGTTTGTCACACAGTTTTATTTCATATACAAATCTATTTACTCTGTTAATTACGCGATAAGGTCCCGTGTGGTTCCCTGTTTTAAATCTGTTGTTATTGTTTTCCATGAACACCCTCGACCCGATTTCCAAATCCCTGAATTTAGCTCTTTGGAGTTGTTGACTTTCTTGGCGTTCTTTCGCGAGAATTAAATTTTTATTTGCCTCCTTGAATGCGTTGTTCATCACTGTGATTTTTCTTTTTATGAAGTCCTGATATGTTGTTTCAGGAGTGCTTTCTGTGACGTTAGTTTCAAAAAAGGTTGGAAGGTCTCTTCCAAAAAAAAGAAAGTGTGGTGTTTCTTTCGTACTTGAATGTACTGTCGCGTTGTAAACAGCTACGTGGCATTGTACTGCAGTATCCCAGTATGGAGAATTCTCCGCTAATGTCTCTAAGGTGTGTTTTAACTGCTTGTTTGTTACCTCTACTATCCCATTAACCCATGGCGAACGTACCGACGCACAATTCTAGCTACTATTCCAAGTTTTTCTGTCATAATTTGATGTATGTTTGATGTAAATTGAGAGCCTGCGTCCGATAACACTGTCCTAGGACATCCCCAATTCATAAAAGAATTTAAAAGTCTATCAGCGACCGTAGTGGCCGTTATATCCGGGATAGGGAACATTTGTATGTGTTTCGAGAAATGGTCTACCACCGATAATATGTTCTTTGTGTTGTGTGCTTTCCTTCTCATTTTGTATACGCTCTTGGGCGATTTCCTGTTCTATCTGTATATAACCCCCATCTACTTGTGCTGGTCCCTCTTGTGCATCTCGTTCCATTTCTCCAGTGCTTTGGGAACCTGTGCTTTGGGTTCCTTGTTGCTTTATGTGCTTGTTTGAAAAGGTCCGCAAATATCCGTAGATAAAATTTGTACTGGCCCATCAGGAATAGGATTTCTTCCCAGGGGAACGGGCTGATTTTTTCCTTTTTTTTCTACACTGCTCGCAAGATATAATAAAATTTTGTGTGTCACTGTACATACCCGTCCAAAAATATCTGTCCGATAATAGTTTATAAGTTTTATCAATCCCTGCATGTGTTACGTGTGTAATTGCTAAAATTTCTCTCTGTAAACTTCTGGGTATTACAATAGTTTTATTCAAATTGTCCCTCCAAGGTCTGTCCTTCCAGTTTCCCACGTGCATTAATAAATTTGTTTCTTGATCTATATATAATGTGTCATAATGTTTCCCCTGATTATAATTACTATTTTGTAAATTTTCTCTGATTATTTTTAATTTTGAATCTTTAATTTGTTCTTCTAAAATTCTATTTAACGACGGGATTTCTGTTATCGAGTTTATCTGTGTAATATAAATACTATCCTCATTCACATATCTATTTCTTTTCACCGTGTTTTCGCCCTTAATTTGTTCTACCAGGTTAATTTCTCCCCTTGGATTCTCAATGTTTTGTTTTCCCTCATTCTGCTCTGTCTGTTTATTTTCAAAATCACCTCTACTTAAGAAATCCGCTAATAAATTATCTTTACCCGGAACGTGAATAAATTCGTAGTCATATTCTGATATCTCTAAAAGCCATCTTTGAAGGACACTGGGTGGGTTTTGTATTTTTAAATGCTGTCCCAAAGGTAAATGATCCGAATGCACGAAAAACTTTAGTCCGAAAAGAAAATTTCTAAAAAATTTCATTCCTTGGTGCATAGCCAGTAACTCAATTTTCATGGCCGGATACTTTTGCTCTTGTATACTCAACTTTCTGCTAAAATATGCAATCGGTTTCAAAATTGCATCTCTGTATTGCAAAAGAGCGCCTCCTATGGACTGAATGCTGCCATCGATATTAAGATAAAAGTCTTTGTCAAAATCTGGCTGTATATGTAACGGTTTTTTGAAAAAACACTCTTGGAGTTCCTGGAACGCCTCCTCACATTTATTATCCCATTTAAATTTATTATCTTTCCCTGTTAAATCTGATAAAACCGCGGTTAATTGGGCATAATTTTTTATTGAGTTTCTGTAAAAATTACAAATGCCTAAAAATCTTTTTAATTTTCTTAAAGTTTTTGGTACTGGGAATGAAGTGATCTTGCTTATATTTTCATCAGTTGGAGTAATGCCCTTTTGGCTAATTTCAAATCCTAAATACGCTACTTTTTCTACAAAAAATTTACATTTGCTGGGTGTCAAAGTTAGGTTCCATTTTCTTAATTAATCAAATACTTATTTTAATTTGTGTACTAATTCTGAATAAGAGTTAACCGGGATTATTATGTCGTCGATGTAAGCTTGTATGTTTTCCTCTCTTAAGTCCGCTAAAATGATGTCCATAATTTGTTGAAAAATTGGAGCAGAGCTTACATGCCCAAAAACAAGTCTTTCAAATTGATAGTTGCCATAGGGAGTAGTAAAAGCAAATAATTTTTTTGTCTCTTCAGGTAAAACTACTTGATTGAAAGCAGCATGGAAATCAAGTTTTTCAAAGTATTTATATCCCGCTAATTTAGTTATAATTTCAGTAACCCTGGGAATTTGATAAGGGAAGATTGTGGATATGTTATTAATTAATCTCAGATCTAAACATAAGCGGTAATCTCCACTCGTTTTTCGTACTAAAATCATCGGCGATGCAAAATTAGATTTAGTTCTGGCAATTATCCCTGCTTCTTCTAACTCTTTCAACTGGCTTTTTGCGGTGTCCTGAAGTGCGTACGGAACGTCGTATGGCCTGGAACGTATTGCGTGGTCATGTGCAAGCTTTATCACCGGTTTTACGATGTCAGTGGCTCCCAAAGTTTTTAATGATTTTGAAAAAACGTCAGAATATTGCATTACAAATTTAAGAAAATTCTGTTTAGTGTTTGGGTCCATGTGGTCAATATTAAAATCCTCTGCTTTCAAATCTTTTTTTCTTTCTGCAATTATCTCAGGTTTAGCCTCTATTAAATTTATCATCTCTTCGTCTTTCGGTGTCCGTTCACTCATTTCTGGTTCTTTAATGTCCTGTTGTTGTATCGTAAAGTCTGTTGTAATATTCCCTAAAGCCATGTATTTATTTAATGTAATTGTCGCATTCGTGTCATTCTTAACTTCAATTTTAATTTTGTTATAAATCATGTGGTATATTCCATAATTCATTGCAATGTACGATTTTTCTTTGGGTTCGAACAAAACCTCTGTTCCATCTTCGAAATTTTCCTCACTATATACTAAAATATTCTCCCTCGAATTAGGTTTAATTTGTACCTTTCTTACAATTTTGACAAGGTTCGGTTTTTCTTGTGTAATATTATTTATTTGTCTGTCTATCTGCCTATCCGAATTTAAAACTATTTCCATGTCGCCTATCTTCAGAATGTTTTTCTGTGTATCCAAAATTGCCTGTTTTTTCTGTAAAAAATCAAAACCTAGAAGCCCATTATATTTCTTTGTAAATTTTGCTGTTGTGACAAAAAAATGTGTCTGAATTGTTTTCCCTGAATTTTGAATGGAATCTCTAACGTTTTTATATAGTCAATATTGTGTCCTGTCAAAGTTGATATTGTAACACTCCTTGACACATATTTAATTTTCACGTTATCTTTAATTTTATTGAACAATTCTGATGATATTACACTAACACTCGCTCCAGAGTCTATCATGAATTCGCTTTGTATATTTTTAAATTGAGCTATTATTGTCGGCAATTCAGTCTTTTCATTTTGCTCTCCTACCGATGCAATACTTTCCTCCTTTTTTTCAGTACTTGTATCGTTATGTATCTCCAATTTCTTATTTTCTTCCTGTACAGGAATTTCAATTTTTCTCGGGAACCCTACCCTGTAATTCTTCTCTCTTTTTTTGTTATTATTTAAGGCTCCCACAATCAGTTTAAATTGTCTTTTCTACTAGGGAAATTCCTATATCCAAACCTTGTATTTACTTCTCTTCCATAATTCCTTTGCGCACCCATTTCTATGTTTCTGTTTTGAATTAAATCCTCCCTATTATATCGTTCCCTTGGAAATCTGTTTTGTGTAGGGGGTGCTGCATAGTAATTTCTGCTCTGGTGATATTCTCTAAAGGCGTGGTTTGGCCTGTAATCGTATGTGCCCGGCTGGGAGGGGTAAGTTCTGTGGTCATCATACGGCTGGGTTTGAAATGAGTGGGGCGGAGATTGCATTTGGTTATTCCAATGTGCTCTCGCGTTGTTTATGTTTTGATTTTGTCTAACTCTATCTGCTGAATATATTCGGCACTCTCTCATAAAATGTCACTGTTTATTACAGTAATGGCATGTTACAAGTTTTTTTGATTGTGTCGTGGGCATTTGTACCTTTTCTTGAATTTTTAATGTGTTTATCTCTTGGGTTATAGAATTTAAAATATGTGCGTTGAATTCCTGTTGTTCTTTGCGGAGCGTCTCAATTTCTTGTCTATATGTAGCACTATTTACATTTGCCGTTATCGCTGTTAAATTTGCCTGCTCCAAGTTTGTAGCAATTTTTACAGCCTCATCAAAATTTTGCGCATTAGTTTTGATTATCTCCTTCTGGAATTCTGGTGTTACTGCCTCTAAAAATTTGCTTAACCGTAATTTAACAATAATCTGTTGTGTTGCTTCATTGTGTTCTGTGTCACCAATGTAATTTAAAGTTAGTGTTGTGATTCTATGTGCCAGTTGCTTGATCGTTTCTCCTTGTGTCTGTTTCGCGGTAGTGAAGAGGATTTGGTTCGTTGTTATGTTGGGTTTCACTGTAAAAAACTCTAATAATCTATCCTTAAATTTTTCAAAAGATGTTTCTCTTCTCAGTTCCTGTGACCCTATATAAAATTTTCTTGCATTCCCTTTTAACCGGGATTTGACGATTGCCAGCTTCTCCTCCTCTGACCAATTCCCTAAGCTACTGAGAGATTTGATCTGGTCAAAAAAATCTCTACACCATTTTCTATGCCACTGCATTCTCCTAATAAATGCATTAGTCCGGGTAACCTACTCATCGTTGTTTGAGGACTCTCTCCGCCTTCCGCCATTCTAAATTACACTTTCTCGAGAAAATAAAATCCTATACTCAAAATTATTTCCTGTTCTTACACCTCAAAATGTTCCCCCAAAATATTTAAATACAATATCACATAAATTCAAAAACATAATTCTAATCACTTCACTATCTACGCATGCAAATACTTCAATCCTCATAATAAACTCCTAAAATATTACACAAATATTTACATAATTCAAAACTTTCTTAAAAGCTTTTAGTTTCCTCATAATTATATTTTCAAATACAATATGGCATGCCTCATTAAGAACACATAATGACTTATTTCTTTGCTTAATTCTCATTCTGTGAAATACCTTTTCTTAAATTCATTTATACTTTAATTTTAAAATTCTTTCTTTAATTTAATTCTTATTTTGCACACAAAAAAATTTTATTCCATATATTCATTTATATTAATTCCGATTATATTTATTCTCTTCATTAAAATTTAAATTTCGGCACATAACAGGTCCAGAAAAACCGCCAAGTTGCCAGAAGGGTGCAAAAAAAATATTTTTTTTTTATTCCAGGTTCAAAACTGGTTCAAACGGCACCAAAAATGGTATGTGGAAAACCCACACGTCTAGTAAAGACGCTGAAGAGGCCGTTCTCGTAAAGTGGAGTAAATAAAAAATACATAATACAAGTAAGTAAAATGAAGAGACTTAATTTAAAACAATAACAAAGAATTTATTCATTAAGATAAAACCTTATTTAACATATTAACATCTGGTAAATTTCATATACCAACATCTTTAGTGAAGTACATTAAGGCAAACAAATCCCCTCATTCTATGATCAAAATATGATCTCTACAATTATTAACCTATTACCGTACATTAACTCACTAATCTTACATGCCTAAGTCTTAATGGCACAGGTTAACCTTATTTAGGAGGGTCAGAGAGTTAATAATAAGCCAAAATGCAAAAATATGTGCAGAAATGTCCTACCTCGGTCATCACTGCCGATGTCGGACTTTACGACGGCGCGCTCCGGCTCTGTCCGATGGGATGGTTCTCTCCGAGATCCGTCGCTCTTGCGACCTTTCCTTTTCACTCACCAAATTCAAGTCCTCAATTTCAAAAACTCAAAGTGCAAAGTTGCTCGCTGTCTCTTCCCCCTTAAAAAGGCGCCCCTGTCCATAATTGGCCAAGTAAATTAACAGCTACGCCCCTCAGGCTATATTATTGGTCAAGGCCCCCCTGAAATATGAGATATGAAGCCTCCTGTTTTAAAACGTTGAAAGTTCTCACGAGAATTTTCCCAAGGTTCAAGTGATATGAATTGACCTCTGGGGTAAGGAAGTTCAACCCCTTCCGTTTGCTATAGCACCTAACGCTGACATGAACTTGAGAAGCCCCCTCTCTTTTCGAAACGAATGTCCGGTGCAGCTGCGTTAGAGGGAATGTTACAAATATTGCCTCACTTCATGAGGGACCGTCTTCTTCGGTCTACTTCCTCTTTCAAAAGAGCAATGTTATATTGGGAATTGAAAATTACAATATAACATGATCTTCCTGAAACCCGTCCAGTGAGTTAGAGTACGAGACAGAACAACCACCCATATAAGTTAAACAGGATGAACAGGAATTATACATGAAAAGAACCAAGCAAGTGATTCACGGAAGGAATGAAGAAAGGAGAATACCACAAACACCATTATAAAGGGGTTCAAATTGTAGTATCGCTTGTTTGGTAAATATTTCATCTATGATTCTTGTTCATCATGTATAACAGAAAGCATTGTTGCCTTCATAATCGGTTGATGCAGCTATTTAATTATCCTATGCTGTATTATTACTTTATTTGCAGCAGTTTTGAGTATTTTAATCTAAAATTACTTTTATTTGCAGATTGATGTGCTCCCTGAAATTGTAGATGCTGTAAGTAAAATGATCCCTAGGAGCGTGGATGTCTATGTGGACGGGGGAATTCGAAACGGTTTCGACGTCTACAAGGCAATAGCAAGAGGTGCCAAGATGGTGTTCGTCGGACGACCGACCCTGTGGGGACTTACATTAGGAGTATGACCTTTATATTCTGGAACTCTTCAACTATTATACTAACATTAAAGTATTTATGCTGAAGGCTATTTGTAATGATGACCAGTGCCTAAATGGTACCTATCTAAGCTCAATTACTAATTAACCAATTTGGAAAAGAATGCCTGAATTGTATCGTATGAACTGTATCATATGATATCCAAATAAGCCTTTGAGAAACCAGTTCATAAGCAGTACTAATTGAGTCTCAAATGCTAATGTTGTTCAAGGGCTAATTCAGTTCTGAATCCAGTGCATAAACGTTATCAATCTAATCTTGGCTGAAATGCTAATTAGGTTATTAGAAATCTGATGCCTAAACGGTACCAATCTAGGAGCAAATGGTAATGAAATCGGTAGGAAACCAGTGCCTAAATGCTATCAATTTAGGCTTTAGTGCCTACATAATGTCAATCTAGGCTCAAATGTGGGTTAGACCATTTTGAAATCAGTGCCTAAACGGTAAAAATCGCAAATTCAAATTCGTCCACCGGAAAACTGGTACAACAAAAGTGTCTAGAGCATTAGATTTTTACTTCAATTTCTCCTTCAGACTCATATTCTTACTTAATAGAGAAAGATGTCTATGTGGCACTGTAGAGGGGAATTTAATTGTAGAGGGGAATCGTACGACCATCAAATTTTGGCACACAGATACATTAGGACCCAAAAAAGTGCACCTTGGCAGTCGAATTAGTTTTTGACCATTTGCGGCATATTTGAAAAGTGTTTATGACTTTGTTTATACTGTCTGTCTACCCATTGGTACGATAGCTGCCGTAAAAATGACTTTATCAAAATTAAATTGTAGTATGTTTTTGAGACGGTTTGTGAAACATATGACAATGTAAATAAATAATGCCATGCAATCAGTTTTGTATTGAACCCGGGTTGAAAAAGTGAAATACATTGAACACTATGCGATCTAATTTTTCAAAAATTTCTTAAGCATATTTAAATTCAAAAATTTCTTCGAAAGTTTTAGGAAATATTTAGATTATCCCATGAAATATATAAATATATTTTGGATTTTAAACAATAAATGAAATAATAATGACATCCATATTGTATGAAGAGATCACGTCACCCACTTTAAAATAAAAAAATCTGATGTGGGCAGCACATGATTTACCTTATATAATACAATGAATTTACTACTTTCACAGTAAAAAAAAATATTATTATAGAATATAAATATCTATAAAAAAATATTATTATAGATATTTATATTCTTTCCAAGATATTGAATTTTCGTCAATGAATATTCATTTTCATTGGTTTAGCGTCATTTTTATCCATATGACGAGTTTTTCGTTATTTTAGCAACATTGAAGAAATCCACCAAATTCGTCGCTAAAACTCGCTAAGCGTTACGGACGGAGAAATAAGTTATTCTTACAGCAGATAAATGACTATTGGCGTTCAAATACAAAAGTATTACTCAAAATATCTTTTTTCATGAATTGAACGAGCTAGATCCACGAGAATGATGTCACAAATTTTTCGCATGGTGTTACATATGAAAAGTGAACATGTTTCACAATACGAAATATTTTTTTTTATTTTATATGATTTTTTGATATTTTTTTTTTAAAAATGTGCAATATCTCGAGAACGATTCATGTTAGCGTTCTAAAATTTATGTCAATCGTTTCCTAATGAAAAATTACATAAGAAATGTCTATTTGCGTAACTTTATTAGAGATTTTAATTTTTTGCCGATTTCTTCAAAACTTCACTCGAAAACTTAGGGGGGGTTCTGAACATTCGATTGCGTATAAAAGCAACAAGTTTCCAGCGTTTACGAATTGTAATTTTTGCGTACTTTCTGTGCATCTATATTCTGTGCGAACGCTATTACAATATTTTTGAGTTTAAATGAGAATTTAAACTTTTATTAATTATACAACGAATCCTAATTTTAATGGATGCAGAATGTAAACAAGTGATTGTAAAATGAGTTGTATAATAATTACTGAATTTTTTTCACTCAAAATTATTTAGCTCTGGAATTTGCATTAAAAGTGATATTAATGAAACATTCATTGTTTTTACATAGAGAGTCAGACGATTTATATTTCGATGACGCCATTTGAATAAAGTTTATTTCTTTCCATCAAGTTTTAAGTTTTCAAATATAATAAAATACTGTAGTACTGTGATAATTAACAAGAAAGATCAATCATGCTTAAAGCATTGAGTATGAAACACTTTCCAACAGCAATGCAATTTTATTTAAACATGTCTAAAATGCAATACATTCCTCGGTAATATTTTAAAACTTCTCACAATACTACATTGATTTATTATATTTGAAAACTTAAACCTTCATCGAAAAAAATGAACTTCATTCAAATGACGGCATTGAAATATAAATTGCCTGGTTTAAACATCTCTAAAATGTGATATATTACTCGACAATAATTGTAGAATTATCATAATACCACGATAAATTATTATATTTAAAAACTTCATCGAAAACAACTGAAATTCATTCAAATGACGTCATAGAAAAAATAACACGCCTGGCTCTCTCTAAAAAAGTAGCATTTCATTCATAAATAATTTCCCATTCATGTCATTCATCACAATACTACAATAGTTTATTTTATTTAAAAATTAAGACCATGGAGCTACAAGTAATTAAACTCTATGCTTAAAACTTCATCGCAAAAAATCGTCCCACTCTCTGTAAAGTCAATGAATATTTCTTTCATATCAGCTATGCAGACTCCATGAGCTAAATTCTTTTGCGTTAAAAAAATACAGCAATTTCTATACAACTCATCCTACATATTTTGCTGTTTACATTTTACATAAGTGAAAAATAGGCTTCGTTGTAGAAATAATCAAATTTGGATGAGCATTTAAACTCATATATATTGTAATTGCGTTGATTTAGTATGTAGATGCACAGAATTTAAACCAAAATAAAATGGTTTTTGGACGGATACAATATGAAATAAAAAGAACTTTAAAAATCACGATTTTGAGACAAGATGGATGCCATATATCATTTTGAAGTGGATCACGTGATACTTTCATATCATGGCCACGTGATCGTTTCATATAAGAGGTGTTATAATTATTTTAATTTTAATTTAAAAAACTACTGAATATAATTCGCTGAATTTTTTTTTTATATATTTTATGGAACAGTTTGAATATTACCTAAAAATTTCGAAGCAATTTGTGAATTTTTAATCCGTTTAAAAAATATTTGAAAAATTAGGTCCCATAGGGCTCAATATATTTCATTTTTTCAACCCGGGTTCAATCCAAAACTAATTGGGTGACATTATTCATTTATATTCCCATAGGTCCTACAGACCGTCTGAACAACATACTAAAATTTCATTTTGATTAAGTCATTTTTACGGCAGTTATCGTGCTAACGGACAGACAGACAGACAGAATGAACAAAGTCATAAACACTTTTCAACTTTGTTGTAAAGTGTTAAAAATATATATCAGCGCTGAATATATCGCATTTTAGAGCTATTTAAATAAAATTGCATTTCAGTTGGAAAGTGTTTCATAATCAATGCTTTATGCATGACTGATCTTACATGTTTAGTTATTTTATGTCTTAGCCCTATTCACAATGATTTTTGACGATATTCACACAAATCTATAAATCTTTAGAGTCTCAAAATATTGTTAAAGTATTTTCACCTTGACACCATTGGAAAATCGAAAAATTCTCTTCAAAAGAACCGTGCATGGAATACACACAATTATTAGACGATTTTTTGTGAATTTGAAAAAGTACATATTTTTTCGTGCGTTTTAAACCTCTTTGATATTTATATTACGATATACAGAAATTGACACGCCTGTTCATAATTCCTTTGTTTTCAGCACATGCTTAAGATGCAACTGACCATTTCAGAAAAAAGCAATAATTTCATTAATCCATCCGTTGATAAATTATATATATATATATATGTAATCTCCATTCTCTTGTATTTTTATTTATATATATATAATCTCCATTCTCTTGTATTTTTAATACTTTTTATACACCCTCTTCCACTTCAGCATTACTTTTATTAGCACTTCCTTTTATCACCTCTTTTTGTATATTATTACTTTATCTTACCTTTTCGCTTTCCTGTTTTTCAATACTTATGAATGGCAACAGTCGATCGTTTTTTATTTTTTCTTTGCGAATGGCAACACTGGTCTCTTCAATCAGAGTTCCCAATTTCGACTCGTTTGTGCATATGCTGCGCATTTTCTAGGTATTCATTTTTTCTTTTTTATTCCTTCTTTATGTATGTCGTCCAAGTAGAACTAGTTTATAGATATAATATATCTATTTCTTGAGAAACATATATATTTTGTGTCTGCTTCGTCAAAATACTTGGACTTGAGAACGAATTTTACGAAGTGAACATTTCCATTTGTTTAGGCTTAGTCCTTTTTACACGTGTAAAGCGATATTGCTTGATTTTTTAAGTTTTTCTTTATTCGTTTCCATAGCTTTGAATTTTGTTGATTTTCTGTAACTTGATAACTCGTGTTTTCTATTTTTTTCCATTTGATTGATCATATGCTGTTTTATATTTTATTCTGTGGGTGTTTTAGAAAGTTTGGTTAACCCAACTTTCTAAAACACGTTAACCCAACTTTCTAAAACACCCACAGAATAAAATATAAAACAACATATGATCAATCAAATGGAAAAAAATACAAAACACGA
The DNA here is from genome assembly GCA_951213105.1 of Amaurobius ferox. Taxonomy (NCBI): domain Eukaryota; kingdom Metazoa; phylum Arthropoda; class Arachnida; order Araneae; family Amaurobiidae; genus Amaurobius; species Amaurobius ferox. The sequence goes on from OX578154.1 coordinate 91,396,283, forward strand.
GTTATCAAGTTACAGAAAATCAACAAAATCCGAGACATGCCTTTGATTTCTTGAACGAATTTCGCAGGCCGTCGCAAGCTTTCCCAGGCCAAAACTTTTCGAGGATGCGAAACCATGCGAGATGAGAAACCACTTATTTTTCCGTATTCCTGTACTATCACAGAAATATTAGAAAACTGTATTAGTTTGTGCCCATAGGGAAGCGGATATTTTGGGAAAGACTGAGTGGGGAGGAGGGGGGTGGGGTGAAAAAACAATTTTTGGAGTGACATGGTTGTGCGTCTGTCTGTCTGCATGTATTCACTTTAATTAGAAAACTATAATAAACCGAAGAGATTTTTTTGCGAAATGCCCCACAAAAATTGCTGTATCCACTCTAGTTTAAAAACTAATCGACAAAATTTCCCACAATTTGGGCGAAATCACATGTGGGTCATTCTGGGGCTGATTAGATTTTGGTACGATTTGAATTAAATGAACCTGCCTTTTTTTTGCGAAATAGCCCGCAGAAATCGTCTGAATATAAAATATAAGACCACGTATGCTCAAATATATCAATTAAATACTTGTTTTACACGTAATTTTTGACTACGAGAAGAATAAGACCAACCCCATTACACTAGGGCTAGCCGTTCTCGAGATATTTTATTCTTGTTTTCGTATTTTCGCTACGCCACCTTTGACAGTAAGTCCAGTTTTCAAATGAGAACAAAATTTAATTAAAAGTGTAAATTCAGTGTAATTTAAAATAATGATCGGTGTTATTTTGTGAAATTAAATTTAATTTAATGAATTATTGAAGAAATAAACAACATGTGAATAGAAGTCTGCAGGGAAGGTCATGTACTGCCAACATCAGATTTTTTTTTGTCTTTGCTGAAAACACATGTGATTTGATTCGATCAGTTTTCAGATCAAAGTCATATTAAAGTGTGTTCAAATGTATTATTTCGTTAGTAGCCGCTTATTTAATTATTTGTAGGTGATGGGCGGTAATTTAGAACCCGGGCACCGCCTGGTAATTTTTTCCGTACCCAGCAAAGTAATATATCTGTGTTTTTATGCAGTCTGTAACATGATATCTAATCGTCATATAGACATGCAATTTGGTATATAGTAACTTCATAACCTGGTTATGTGCACATCGATGTTATTCTTTTAAAATTTTGTATTCTTTTTTTATTTATTTTATGTTTCAACCTGATTTACGACTTTTTTGCACGATAGTCACACAAATCGTTTCTTTAGTGACCTAAAATATCATTACAGATTTTCCATCTTGATACCGTTGGAAAGATTGAAAAACTATCCTTCAAACAAACTGTAAATGGAATGCATTCGACTATTAGAAGAATTGTCGACTAAATATATCACAGACTTTCCAGAAAAAAAATTCAAAAAATCAGTCGTTGATTAATTATAACATTTTCAACCGAGTTATGTCTCAAGGCCTCTGTAAACGATGCAATAAATTAAGCCATTAACTTATTAGGCGAAATTGCATCGTGTAAAATGGCAGTTGAGAGAAAAATTATTGCGTACAACATCTTGAACGAACCTTTGCATCAGCAAAGATCCCACAATTTCCAACTGTAACTGACCAATTAAAAGGTTTACTGAGTAAACGCCACAATCTCTTTTTATACTTTTTCACTGTTCTTGAGCTACTCGTGCGAGAATGGCATCTGCGATTACTTCATTTATGCATTTTTTATTCACTACTTTACAATCGTATTTGAAATTCATTAATTGGGAATTTAATGTATTTAATTTCAACATTTTACTTTTCCTGCAATACATGGTAATGTATAGGGGAAGTATTGGAATCGCGCAGAAAATCGCGACTCGAGTTTTCAACGGATCTACACGTTTTGGAACCTCTAGAACACGAAAAAACAATTTTTAGCGTGATGTCTGTGTGTGTCTGTCTGTCTAGATGTGCAGATATCGTATCTACTTTAACTGAAAAACTAATTAACCGAATTTTATAAAAATTGGTAAGTAAGTCCTTTGTGGGTGACCCTGGTGCTGAAAAGATTTTGGAATGATTCGGGATAAAAAAGAACTGTACTTTTTGAGAAATAACCTCCAAAAATTTTCTGTATCGACTATAGATGAAAAACTAATAGACCAAATTTCCTAAAATTTGATACACAAATAAGTTGAAGATTATCCTGATGCTGATTAGATTTTGGTACGATTCAGAAAAAATGCACAAATATTTTTTTGCTAAATGTCCCGCAAAAATCGTTAAATCTAAAAATGAAAGGATTCGTATGCTCAAATATATCAATTAAATGCTTATTATATACGTAATTTTTGACGACGAAAAAAATAAGACCAACCGCATTACAGTAATGTAAAATAATTATGGCTGTAATTTTGTGCAATTAAACTTGAAATGAAAAAGTGAAGAGAACATGAATATGAGTCTACAGCTGCTGCTTATATAAGATAAGTCACGTACTGCTCACATAAGATTTTTTTTAAATTGTTTCCACTCTCTTTCACTGAGACTCTACATATAGAGACTCAATATCTCTCTAATTTTATGGGAAAATCTCAAAATTAAATTTTTCTTATTTTATTCATTGCAATTTAGTGCTATTCGCACATTAAGATAATTAGGTATTTTCTGGTATATAATGTAACGGTATTATAAAGTGAAATTTTATAATGATTTGTTTACATTACTCACACATAGATGGCGCCAGCACAACTTTTATGACAGAGTTTCTTTATACTAAAATAATATTATATTTATAAAGAGATAGTATAAATTCGTGATTTGAAATTTCAAGTTTAAAATTATTGTTCATAGAATTTCATTATTAGTGAAATTTATGCCAAATAAATTAAATTTTATTTTACAGCCACTTATTTTCATGATATAAATTTCCTTTTTACTTTACTTTGTAATGTATATGGAATCGTTCCGAAAATCGTAACTCGAGTTTTTGACGGATCTACACGTTTTGGGACCTCTAGAATACGAAAAAACTATTTTATGTGTGACTTCTTTATGCGGGTATGTCTGTGCAATGTATGTATCCACTCTAACTCATAAACTATTGGACCAAATTTCATAAAATTTAGTAGTCACTTGTGTGTGATCCTGGTGCTGAGTAATTTTTGGTATGATTCGGAATAAAAGAACCTGCTTTTGAGACATAGCTCGTAAAAATTGTCTGTATCCACACTAATTGAAAAACTAATTGACCAAATTTCACAAAATTTGGTGGATATGTCACTTGTGGAACACACTGGTGCTGATTAGATTTGGGTACGATTTTGAAAAGAAGATCCTGTCCTTTTTTGCCCTGCAAAAGTCGCCAAATGCCCCGCCAAATGCCAAAAATTCCCCGCAAAAATCGCCAAATGCCAAAAATGCCCCGCAAAAGTCGCCAAAATTTAAAAAGACAACGTATTATCAAATGTATGAATTAAATGCTTGTTTCTTACTTAACTTTCAACAGCGAAAATAATAAGGCCAACCCCATTACTCTAGGGCTAGCCGTTCTCGAGATATTTTAGTTTTTTCGTATTTTTGCTACCCCGGTTTTGAGAGTCCAATTACCAAATGAAAATGAAAGCTGAATTAAAAGTGTAATTTCAATTAATTATGCGTGTTATGTAGTGCAATTACGCACAATTTAAATAATTTTTAATGAAATAAGGAGAAAGTGAATTTTCTGGAAGTGAAAGTCATGTGCTGCTCACATCAGATTTTCCTTTTTCAAATCAATTTTTCAAAGCCCAGTGGCGGTTCGTGAGCGACATGTAGAGGAGGGCGCTCATCTATGTATTTATGTCCATATATGTGTTAATAATATTAATATATATATATATATATATATATATATATATATATATATATTTTATTACATATATGATTTATAACACACATAAAAAATTTAATCTAATAGTGTAGTTAAGGGAAATATTAACCAATCTTTACCAATTTACCACATGTTATTCTTTTTTAATTCCTTAACTATATTCCTTCCTATATAAAACAGGGAAAAAGGGGTATTTTATATCAATTTAGTATCTGTTTTATAGATATTTTTCATACTGTTGGGGCTAATTGCATATACACGTGGTGAAAGAAGGAGGGTTCCTGCCTCATGGTAATACAAATTGTCCTAATGTTTCTTATCTTCAATTTTTCATGTTTTGGTGCCTGTAGTCTGAGTTTGAGCATTTATAGTAATGTATTACTGTTCAATCTGAAACAGGCATTTGTTTGGGTTAATTAGAATTAAATATTCAGACCTGAAGATGAATTTAATTTTGATTAATCTTCGAATTTGGGTCGGTGCTGTTTTTTTATATTATCGGCATTCCTTTGTAGTGATATGTTACCTTCTATCTTTATCCTTAGTCTTGGTCTATAGTTACTCATTTGTAACAGATATGCTAGAGATGGGTTTTTTTGTACATACAGTAGTTTATGCATAATTTACGATTAAAATCTTTCATTTTTTATGTAATATATATATATATATATATATATATATATATATATATATATATATATAATGAGAATCTAATGATAGAATAGAAGTTGTAACACATAATACACTAACAAAAAATTTGCCTACAAATTACAAAGAAGCAATATATAGAAATTAAACCATTATGAGGAAATTTGAATATATGTTACTTGTCATCAAGCTAAAGATAATCAACGAATACCAATGGTGCGGAATCGAAAATAGGAATACCAAAAATACCAAGCATTAAAGCTTTCACGTGGAAAAGCTCTAAGCGAAAGAATTGTTCATTTAAAAAAAATATTTTTCAAGTTCAAATATTTAATCGAAATGAACACAAAAATGCTTGTTTCTGAAACATTATATTGATTTTATCTATAAACTCGTGTTATTTTGATGACAAGCTTAAAGATTGAAAAAATAGATAGGAAACAAAAATACCTGAACATACATCTCAAATGTACAATCATGACGAGCATTTAATAAGAAGACCAGTGTTGCCGTTCGCTAAAGATAAAAGTAGAAAACTACTGTTGCTAATTGCGAGAAATAAATAACAGTATTGCGTAAAAGCAGTAATATGTGATATTCTGCATTAAAGGCTGCATAATAAAGGGACAAGTAATATAAAAGAAAACATAGAGGCTACGGTATAAGTGGATAAATATACATTGTAATGTATATTCAATCGAATATAGATGTTATGCTATAATAAGATACTAAGGAGACATTTATAAGAATTTTAAGCTAATCGAAACTTATTAACTATACCATTTACTAAATATGCTGGAAATTCATATAATTTATTGGTAATTTTTGGGTTATTGATGTGCAAAGCATGGAATCTTTTATCTGATAATCTATAAATTCGAAAAAGTTGATTAAGTATAATATTTCAAAACAATTGAATCGAGGTGCAGGAAAATTAAACAGTAATGTTATATTAATGTTAAATTTAAAACAGTCTTTTTTATCATATAAATTAGTAACTATCCCATTAGTAGGTTCAATATTTAGATTTAAATCCAAATAATTTATATTATTATTAATAGTAGTTTCATTAGGTATTAATTCCAAATTATCTTGATAGAAATCTATATCTATGACATAATTATCTGTAAATACTAAACTAATCAGATCATCTCTCTCTCTCTCTCTCTCTCTCTCTCTCTCAACATATCTGTAAATTTTATAATCTGTTGAAGTATAGGATATTTCATAATAATATAGGTATAAATTAGCTCACATACTGCTACTACAGCCACCTTGTAGAACCCCTGAGACCTGTAAGTATAATTTATTACCTTGAAATATATAATTATTGAAAAAAACAAAGTGGATATGTTTAGGAAAATTGGTAAATATAGTTTGAGTAGATTGATTAGTAATATAAGCATTGTAAAGAGTTAAAATTACATCATAAAGGTCTGAGATCTTATTATTATGAAATAAATCTTTAAAATGAAAAGTTTTGAAATCCTATTATTTTACCTAGTGATGTTAATTTATTTTTTAATTCTTTACTATTATTTAGAATAAGGTAATTACTAGAATATCGTACATTATTATTTAGTACATTTAAATAATTTAGTAATAATTTACTCGCAGTAGTAGAGTAAGAATTATGACCACCAGTTACAGTTCTAAATTTAATAGGATTTTTATGAAATTTAAGAATAAGCGCAATATATGGATATTTGAAAATATTATAATTAATATCTAAATCACTATACATATTGATAATTTTCAATTTGATACTATTTATGGAGTGCGAATTAAGCTTTAAATAGACTATTATTCTTTTAAATAATCTAACAGATAATGTATATAGGATTTTTTTTTATAAATAATAGCATAAATATTAGAGGCTTTATCAATAAAAGTAATAAAAAAAGATTTTTGTAAATCATTAATAGCGTGTTTTATATTATCAATATTATATATAGATCCAGACAACGTAATACTACAAATGGTATTTTTAATAGATTTTAATAAAGTAAATTTCCACATATTAAATGCTCAGCTCTTACCCTAGGGTGAGTCGGATGGCCTGGGTATTAAATGCCTCTAAAGGCTGATACATATTTAGAAGCTAATTCATAAATATATTTATCAAGGTCAAGATTTATTGACTATAAAACTTTATTAGAATTATTACAAGATGGCAACCTGAATTTTGTACCAAATGATATTATGGTTCTTAAAGATTTGTCTTTAACTATGCCTAAGTCTCTAGTAACTATATGTCCCAAGTGTGGATTTATAAAATTAGAATAATTGTCAATTTTACAAATACATTCACTATCTACATTTGTTAAGGCATCTTTATCTATTGATAGAGATTGTGTAATTTCGTTATAATTAAAAATTGTTCTTCCAGTAGGCTTGTTGTAATTAAAAGTTTTAGTAACATTGAAAACTTGAATAAGCAACAAATGCTGAAACCGATTAAATAAATTCCTAAAATTTATAGAATTTTAAATAGGATGCTTATAAGGAATTACACTATAAGGATTAGAACAATTATTATTGTGAAATTGATTAAGTTTTACCTTTAAATAATTTGATCTAGTAATGAGCAAATCATAGAAAATATGATTAAAATGTTCATTAGTTAGATTTAATTTTAAGAAAATGGCATAAATTTATTAACCAATTATTTCCTTAACCTCAAATTCCCATGGTTTTATTAATTTCCATTGAAATGTGTTGTTAAATTGATGATGTAAACTTTTAATCTCAGCTTTATATTCATGATGATTGGAGCTTCCTTTACCTCGTTTAAATCTTTTGAGTTTGACTGGTTTTCTATTATTTAAATAGAGATTAAAAAAAGGTGATTAAAAATAGAATACACTATATTACCATTGAAACATAACTGATTTAATCCATACGGAAAGAGAGTACAATTTGATTTCATATAGAAGTTTTAAAAAAAATTCTATCAGTTGTGTTAATTTTTATATCCAAAATATGTATAGTTATATTTTCCAAACCATGTTTAGCAAAGTGTTTATATAATATTTTATTAGAAGTAGGAAGAAAATTATTATTAAGGATAAATTTTTTGACATGATCTCCGTGAACCTTCATACGTAGATGAATAGAATTCCGGGTTTGTTTTATATAAGATAAATTACAAATGTTACAGGATATTTTGTAGATGCAATTAAAAATTTTACAGAAATACCTATGGCTATTTTGATTCTTTATTTGAACCTTGGAAGCAAATGGGAAAGTTTTGTAATTTTTATGCTTACATTTATTGAAGTTACAATTTTTAGCTGAGCATTTGTTATATTCCAAACTATCCATGTCACTATGTTAGTAAATTGATATCGGTCTAGACAATTCCCAAAATGAAACGAAAATACGGGGCAATATCTATCAAATTATATAATAATAAGTATAAATATATTTGCCAGTCTCTATAGCGTATAAGATGTGAAGTTCATAAGAGTATAAGTTTATTTATTAGTATGACAAGATTACATAGAGAGTATAAATATATATGAAATAAAATAATTGCTTATAGATAAATCAGTATAAACAAATAAGTCCATGTAATACCTAATGCTAACATTAGTATGGAGGATATAACAAAATATAAATAAAAGTTTTAACTTATAGTTACAATCCACTATAAACTTGATTAAATAAAACACTTGGTATTATATAATGCATTTAGTGTAAATCTCAGATTCACAAAGAAGCCTATCCATTTATGTAATAATAAAAGAGATTGTACTAAAAAGTACAGTTTATAATAATAAAAAAAGGTTTTAATATTTCACCAGTTCTAAAATCTCATAAGTAATTACCCAGTCATAAACTCAAAAAATAATAAAATAGTAAGTAGAAATAACGATAGATGGCAGCACTAGGATTTTGACTATTAATATCAGTTAAATTGTTAAAATAAGAATAATTACAATATATTTAATTATAATATGTAAACCTAATTAAATTAATAATCTGTAAGGAAGAGAATGATTTATAATACATATAAATTATTTATAATCTTAGACATTTAAAATACCAGAATAAAATTAGGAGAATGAGCCACAGAAATCTTCAATTAACATTGGACGAAAGTAGATTTAAAAATAATATTTAATAATAATAATAATAATAATAATTCTACTACTAAATTTAGCGATAAAGCAGCATAAATTAGAATAGATTTGCAAATTGAAAGATTCGTTAATACGAAGCATACAAAAGGAGTTAAGGATAGTTTGCAGATATGAATAGTTAGAAATACTAAACTTACTAGAATAATAAAAAATGAAAGACAATGCAAAATACATTTAATTTATTGCGCATAAGCAATATATATATATATATATATATATATATATATCTTGTAGTTTTTGTATTTACACCTTGTATGCTTTTGTAGGGTAACTGCGGAATAGTACCTTAGGTAACTGCATTAGCTATGAGTAAAATTACTTACTTACATGCTCTCATATACATGTTTACATGTCACAACAGCTTGTTTCATAGTAATTTTGTAACCACATCCGTCCTTCTTCCTTTCCTTTTTTTCTATACAGCATTTTTCTAATGGTAATTCTCGGGTATATATTACAAGCAAAAATCAAAATCTTCAATTATATATATATATATATATATATATATATATATATATATATAATAAAAGTTGTAAAATCTAATGAAAGAATAGAGAAAAGTTACAACTCAAAAACCCCAACATTAACAAATGCATTACAAATAAATGTATCAAACAGATAATCATCAATCAAGTGGAAAATAAAATACAAACCTCTAGTCATCAAACTGAAAACAAACAAAAGACATCAATGGAAAGGAATCGATAAAATAAAATGAAATAATATCCATACATGAAAGCTTTACACGTGGACAAGCCCTAGGCCTAATAATGAATTGTTCATTTCTATAAAACTCTTTATCAAGTCCAAGTATTTTATAGAAATGAACAAAAAAGGAAATGTTTCTGATATCAGTGATAGATTATATCTATAAACACTGATAACTTGGACAACATGCATAAAGATTGAAAAATAATAGGAAACAAGGATACCTGAAAAAACACTGCATACGTCTGATCCATTAGAGCCTTGAATAAAGGGACCAATGTTGCCAATCGTGAGAAAGAAATAACAGTAATGCGAAATGACGATAAAAGGTGACATTCAACATTAAGAACATGCAAATACATGGTAATACTTATTCAAGAGAAGGTGGATGTCTAGCTAAAATAAGGTACTAATTAGAGAATTTAAGTATAATCTACCATTCCAAAATTTTTAACTATACTATGTACTAAATAAGATGGGTATTTATATAATTTGCGAGTATTTTTAAGTTTATTAATATGCAAGGCATGAAAATTTTTATCAGATAATCAATAAATTCTAAAAAGCTGATTAAATATAATATTTCTAAACAGTTCAATCGAGTTACAGGAATTAAAAGGTAATATTTTATTAATGTGAAAGTTAAAATAGTCTTTTTTATCATATAATTTAATAACTATCCAATTAGTTGGTTTAATAATAAGATTAAGTCCAAAAAACTAATGTTATAACTAATAGTGGCTTCATTAGGAATTAGTTCCAAATTATCCGGATGGAAATCTATATTTATGATCCAGTTATCTCTAAAGACCAAACAAATTAGATTATAAACATGTCTGTAAATTTTATAATATGTTGAAGTAAAAGATTTTTCATAATGATAAATGTATAAATTAGCTAATATACTACTACTACAGCCACCTTGTGGAACCCCTGAGACTTGTAAGTATAATTTATTACCTTGAAATATATAATTATTGAAAAGAACAAAGGGAAGAAGTTTAGGAAATTTGGTAAATACAGTATGAGTAGTATGATAAGTTATATAAGCATTATATAGAGCTAAAATTAGTACATAAAGATCAGAGATCTTATTGAAAAAGGTCTTTAAAATCAGAAATTTGAAATTCAATTATTTTACCAAATGATGATAATTTATTCTTTAATTCTTTACTTTATTTAGAATAAGGCAGTTATTACTAGTAAAATGCAATACATTTAAATACTTTAGAAGTACATTTAAATAATTTAGAAGTAATTTACTCGCAGCATCAGAATAAGTATTATGACCACTAGTTACAGTTCTAAATTTAATAGGATTTTTATGAAATGTAGGTATTAGCACTATAAATGGAAATTTAAGTAATTTACATTTAATATTTAAATCACTATACATATTGATAATTTTCAGTTTAATACTATTAATGAAGTGTGAATTAAGTTTAAATAGACTATTGTTATTTAAATAACCTAACAGAAATTGTATATAAAATTTTTTACAGATAATATCATAATTATTATAGGCTTTATCAACATAAGTAATAACAAAGATCTTTTTAAAACATTAATGGAATGTTTTAAATTATCAGTATTGTATAAAGATTCAGACAATTTAATACTACAAATAGTATTTTTAATAAATTTCAATAAAGTGAATTTCCACATATTATATGCCTCTAATGGCAGAGGGTTTTTTGAATCTAATTTATAAATATATTTATCAAGGTCAAGATTGATTGACTTTAAAACATTAAAAGAGTTATAACAAAATGGTAACCTGAATTTCTTACCAAATGATATAGTGATTCTTAACGTTTCGTCTTTAAATATTGATATATATATATATATATATATATATATATATATATATATATATATATATATATATATATATATATATATATATATATATATATATATATATATATATATATATATATAAAAGCCAAAAGGAATAAAATAAAAACAGAGTAGAACCAAATGAGGCATTGGGGGGTTGTGGCCCCCACTCCCCGGTTAAAGCATGCTTAAAGAGCCGCGGCAACACTCCCGGTAAGCCGGTACTACTCCCGGAAGGTCACTCAGACTAAAGTATACACCGAAAGGACAAAATCCGTATTACAAGAAATGAGCCCGTAACAAAAAGAAAACGTATGATAGAAAATGTATCTATAACATGACAAAAAGTAAGTAGTACATCAGAACGGGACCATTACCAATGATCACGATCTACAAAAACCCTACACTCCAACATATACGTATTATCATATTCAACCAGATATTACAATTGACTGCATTCAGTATTATATACCCAAAACATCGTTGCCAACAAATCCAGCATAATTTAATAAACTAGAGCTACTTAAATGATCATCGATACTGTAAAAGTTCGATACTATGCCCCGAAGAAAGCGAAAAGGATAGCCGACTTTTATAGCCTCCGCAAAAAATTATTTACACAAGTATATTGATCCTCATAATTAGAATTCAATCTCCTACTTCTAATTAAAAAGTTTCTGATAATGTTACTGAAAACACGTCTGTCGATATTTGATGACCAAGGTATAAAATAGTTTATCTTGAAATTAAACTCGTTGCGTTTATCATACATGCGAAAAATAGTATTATTACATGTATTATCACATATTTTGTTAATTATTGTAAGATCCAAGAAATTGATTTCGCCTTCCCTCTGTACATTTCCCACCAGTTTTAAACCCTTCGGGTAAAACCCAAAATCCAAAGTGTATTCTCGTTCTTCGAATGCTACCACAAATCGTCCACATATCTGATGAACAGGATTTCATGCAATATCTGTATACCCGACTCGTAATGATTGAGGTAGATATCAGCCAGCATGGGGAAGAACAACTTCCACCCATAGGTATTCCTTATTTCTGTCTATAGAAATTCAAATTGCAAATCAAATTTTTCATAAGATATCATTAATGTGTCATAAATATCATTAATGTTAATGTTGTTAAAAAGATGAGTGAAGTCGTAACTTCTATAAAAAGATTATCAGGTATTCCTTCAAGCATCTTCTTAGGCTCAATACTGTTCGCAACCATATGTGCGCCCTGAGTTTTAATTTTTGGAATGATTGTCTTCCAGATTAGAAGTAGACTCTCGTTGGCATCCTTTAAATGTGTCTTGTAACCGATTGTTACAGGTCTGAATTTTATAGGTTTATTGTGTAATTTTGGAATTACGGTTAGGTATGGAAATCTAACCTTTTTCAGTACAAATCCAATTTTCTTGTTTAGAGTAATGATACGATTTTCGATAGATCGTTTTGACAGTGATAATTTTAGATACATTGTATCATTATCATAACACTCCAATAATTTCTGATGGTATAACTTGCGACATGTAAGCGCATAGTTAGACGTTGCCTTATCGACGTAAGTGATAATATAACTCTCTTGTATTTTTTCGATTTCCCGGAACTCCAATTTGTTACGATGTACACCATAGGTCTTGACATTATAACATTTAATGAACCCCTTTATGACACAGTGTTTCCACTCATCAAATGTTTCGATGGATAAACTAAACTTCACCGCCAATTTATAAATGAAAAGCTCGACGTCATTTGTCAAAGTAGTGATTACGTTTCTACACACCTGGAATCTGTACTTAGTTCCCTTTTCCATGATAACCCTGAGTTCTGCTTTTTTTTATCAGATCTAAGTCACCCGTAACAATATGTTTTAATGTTGGTTCCATATAACTTTCCATTTTATCACAATCACAAGCATCTAAATCCTTTTTCTTCATATTACAACTAAAACCGTTATAATTAAAAATCTTTCTGCCAGCAGGTATAACGCACCTATATGTTACACAAACCTTAATATCGCTAAAAGGCAGAAGTTTTTTACAATTCATAACTATCCGTTTCAAAGGAATCCCATCGTATTTTTTGTTACAAAATTTAACTACGATATATTCCTTAAATACCTTATTATTTACAGTCTTACGCAAATCAATATTCAAGTTCAATGCTCTTAATTTTATAGGATCTCTCATAATTGCCAAGTTTCTGTGATCTTTATCGTTATCAAACTCATTCTCTATACTCATTCTGTTGTACAAAATACCAAATTTTTACTTTCCTTATATACATAATGTATAAGGAAAGTATTATGATGGGTTCGAAAATTCGAATTCGAGTTTTCGACGGGAGAGCACGTTTCAAGCATCCCTGATCACGAATCAAGCATTTTTGAAGTGATGTCTGTGTGTGTGTGTGTGTGTGTGTGTGTGTGTGTGTGTGTGTGCGTGGGTCAGTGAGTCTGTGGAGACGATAACTGACGATGACGAACAAATGCTCCGATTCGAACGAAATTTGGTACAAAAATCACAATCCGTATACACTGGAAGCTTATTGTTTTTATATGCAATCGAATGTTCAGAACCCCCCTAAATTTTCGAGTGAAATTTTGAAAAAATCGTCAAAAAATCAAAACCGCTAATAAAGTTACCCAAATAGGCATTTCTTATGTAATTTTTCATTAGAAAATGATTGACATACATTTTAGAACGCTAATATGAACCGTTCTCGAGATATTGCACATTTTTCAAAAAATATATCAAAAAGTTATATAAAAAAAATGTATTTCCTATTGAGAAACACGTTCACTTTTCATATATAATACCATGCGATAAATTTGGTGACATCATTCTTGTGGATCCAGCTCGTTCCATTCATGAAAAAAGATACTTTGAGTAATTCTTTTGTATTTGAACTCCAATAGTCATTTATCTGCTGTAAGAATAACTTATTTCTCCGTCCATAAGGCTTGGCGAGGTTTTGACGACGAATTTGGCGGAATGTCGCCAACTTGGCGACATTTTTAATTGTTGCTAAATTAACAAAAATCTCGCCAAATTGATAAAAATGACACTAAATCGATGAAAATGACGACTAATTGAAGAAAATTAAATATGTTGGAAAGAATATAAGTATCTACTATAAGAATAACATTTTTTTTAACTGTAAAAGTAGTAAATTCATTGCATTATATAAGAAAAGTCATTTGTTGCCCACATCATATTTCTTTTTATATAAATTTGATCCTTATCCCGTAAATTAGATTTTTGATCCAACTATGTGGAATAACTCCTTGTGTTACATTAACACTTAAGAACGACTTGATATTATTTACAGTTTCATCATAACGAATCTTCCGTCTACGTCCACACCTTTTTCCACGGTGCAGTTTATTATAGACTCTAACAACTGTACTATTATTCAAAACTCCGTAATAATCACAGTTTTAAGTTGTGTTATAATTTATGGTATTTAGATCGTAAGGAAATACCGTACAAAGTTGTAACTAAGTTGTCGTACCAAATTGTCGTAAGTGTTATTAGGGCAGGATGCCCAGTTTTAAATACAGGCGATGTAATTCAGGCAGATGTAAATTATGCCCTAGAGCCAATTCTGCACAAATTTCAGATGATGTAAATTACAAACTTTTCTGTAAGACATTTTGTTGCATTTATGGTATTAAATGTAAAAAATGCAATATGGTCTACATCGGCCAAACTAAAAACTGTTTTAACATACGTATTAACCTCCATGGGAGTTAGGATTATAAATTGCAGAATAATCCTTCGTCTGAATCAACTCTGGAGTTATGACATTTTGCAGATCACGGAATAAATGATATAGAATTTTCAATTATTGATATTGTGAGTGACCATTTACAGCTACTTTGTTGGGAATAGCATCATATTAAACAACTTGTAACGGTATTTCCTTACGGTCTAAATACCATAAATTATAACACAACTTATAACTGTGATGCCAACGGCCGTACCGTGCTGAAAACACCGGTTCTCGTTAGATCACCGAAGTCAAGCAGCATCGGGCGCGGTTAGTACTTGGTGGGTGACCACCTGGTAACACCGCGTGCTGTTGGCACATCTCGGGTGCGGTATCCCCGTGGTTTGCGAGCTAGATTTGCACGCTGCCACAACTGCCGCCGTGTTCATGCGGAGTACGATCACGTTAAACATGTGGGTCCGTAAGTAATTCCGAGAGGTTGGTGGTAGGGGAAGGAGGGTACGGTCCCTGTGGATGCCTCCCCCACTGGGTTCCGGTCTAAATTGGGTGGCACTTCCCTGCCGTCCAAACAGTTACCTTACACCTTTCTGGTAGGTCGGACGGTCTGGGTCTCAACAACAACTTGTAACTGTGATTATTACGGAGTTTCGAATTCTGCACCGTGGAAAAATGGGTGGATGCAGACAGAAGATTCGTTACGATGAAATTGTAAATAATATCAAGTCGTTCTTTAGTGTTAAAGCAACACAAGGAGTTATTCCACATGGTTGGATCAAAATTCTAATTTTCGGATAAGGATCAAATTTATACAAAAAATTTGGTATTTTGTACAACAGAACGAGCAACGGTTTGATAACGATAAGATCGCATAAACTTGACAATTATGAGAAATCTTATAAAATTAAGGGCATTGAACTTGAATATTGATTTGTGTAAGACTGTAAATAATAAGGTATTTAAGGAATATTTCGTAGTTAAGTTTTGTAACAAAAAATACGATGGGATTCCTTTGAAGCGGATAGTTATGAATTGTGCAAAACTTTTGCCTTTCAGCGATATTAAGGTTTGTGAAACATATAGGTACGGTATACCTGTTGACAGAAAGATTTTTAATTATAACGGTTTCAGTTATAATATGAGGGAAAAGGATTTAGATGCTTGTGATTGTGATAAAATGGAAAGTTATATGGAACCAACATTAAAACATATTGTTACGGGTGACTTAGATCTGATAAAAAACGCAGAACTCAGGGGTATCATGGAAAAGGGAACTTAGTACAGATTCCAGGAGTACAGAAACGTAATCACTACTTTCACAAATGACGTCGAGCTTTTCATTTATAAATTGGCAGGGAAGTTTAGTATACCCATCGAAACATTTGATGAGTGGAAACACTGTGGCATAAAGGGGTTCATTGAATGTTATAATGTCAAGACCTATGGTGTACATCGTAACAAATTGGAGTTCCGAGAAATCGAAAAGATACAGGAGAGTTATATTATCACTTACGTCGATAAGGCAACGTCTAACTATGCGCTTATATGTCGCAAGTTATACCATCAGAAATTATTGGAGTGTTATGGTAATGATACAATATATCAAAAATTATCACTATCAAAACGATCTATCGAAAATCGTATCATTGCTCTATACAAGAAAATTGGATTTGTATTTAAAAAGGTTAGATTTCCATACCTAACCTTAATACCAAAATTACACAAAAAACCCATAAAATTCAGAACTGTAACGATCGGTTACAAGACATATTTAAAGGATGCCAACGACAGTCTACTTCTAATCTTGAAGACAATCATTCCAAAAATTAAAACTCAGGGCGCACATATGGTTGCGAACAGTATCGAGGCTAAGAAGATGCTTGAAGGAATACCTGATAATCTTTTTACAGAAGTTACGACTTCATTGATCTTTTTAACAACATTAACATTAATGATATTTACGACACATTAATGATATCTTACGAAAAATTTGATTTGCAATTAATCGTTATTTTTGAGAAATATAAAATCTTAGTTCGGATGGTTCTGTTCGAGACTTTCTTGTATAACGGAATGAAATTCTATAGAATAGACAGAAATGCGGAATACCTATGGGTGGAAGTTGCTCTTCTATGCTGGCTGATATCTACCTCAATCATTATGAGTCGGGCATGAAGATATTGCATGAAATCCTGTTCATCAGATATGTGGACGATTTGTTGCCAGCATTTGATGAACGAGAATACACTTTGGATTTTGGGTTTTACCCGAAGGGTTTAAAACTGGTGGGAAATGTACAGGGGGAAGGCGAAATCAATTTCTTGGATCTTACAATAATTAACAAAATATGTGATAATACATGTAATAATACTATTTTTCGTATGTATGATAAACGCAACGAGTTTAATTTCAAGAAAAACTATTTGATACCTTGATCGTCAAATATCGACAGACGTGTTTTCAGCAACATTATAAGAAACTTTTTAATTAAAGTAGGAGATTGAATTCTAAATTTGAGGATAAATATACTTGTGTAAATAATTTTTTTAAAGAGGCCATAAAAGTCAGCCATCCTTTTCGTTTTCTTCGGGGAATAGTATCGAACTTTTACAGTATCGATGATCGTTTAAGTCGCTCTAGTTTATTGAATTATGCTGGATTTGTTGGCAACGATGTTTTGGGTATATAATACTGGATGCAATCAATTGTAATATCTGGTTGAATATGTTAATACGTATATGTTGGAGTGTAGGGTTTTTGTAGGTCGTGATCATTGGTAATGCTCCCGTTCTGATGTACTACTTACTTTTTGTCATGCTATAGGTAAAGTTTTCATCATAACAGTTTTCTTTTTGTATTGGGCTCATTTGTGGTAATACGGATTTTGTCCTTTCGGTGTATACTTTGGTCTGAGTGACCTTCCGTGAGTAGTATCGGCTTGCCGGGATTGTTGCCGCGGCTCTTTAAGCATGCTATAACTGGGATGTGGGGGTCACATCCCCGCACGGCCTCTTTTGGTTCTACTCTGTTTTTATTTTATTTCTTTTGGCTTTTATATTATACATTGTTATATGTTAAGGCTGCTTCGCGCCTGATATTTCATGGTATTTTTTGTTTTCTATGATATCTATACATATCCCTTTGTTTTATTTCATACAATTGGTTTTATATATATATATTCTTAATTATTTCATACATTTGATATTATATATATATATATATATATATATATATATATATATATATATATATAGATATATATATATATATATATAACGTTACATATTCCTAATTTATATTAAAGCATATATGTATGATTTTGGGGCTAGTTTAACTAAAAGTTACGCCAAGGGGGTTGATTAAAAAAATATGCATATTCTGATGATTCGTATAGATGGTTCAGTAACTATAGCCAGCCACAATATCAAAATCGGTGAATTAGGTGTCGAGATGGAAAATTGGGGATGTGGGGCTGATTGAAGTTAAATTTACGCTCAGGGATTTGCAAAGTTCAAAATGCATATTTAAGTGACATGTACAAACGCTACTGAGACTATAGCCACATGAAGAACCCAAATTGCTCTATTAAGAACATATATGTAAAAATGTGGGGGCTAGTTAAACTAAAAGTTACACTCATGGGTTGATACAAAAGTATGTATTTCCAGGTGACATATAAATATGTTGCTGAGACTATAGTCACCAGCAGAATCAAAATCTCTCATTTAGGATATAAATTTGTGGGGGATAGTTAAACTAAAAGCTAGGCCGAATGCGTTAACACTAAAAACGTATGTATATTATATCCCTCAAATATGTATATCAAGGTGAGACGTACAGATGGTACAGACTACAACCATCAGAAGTATCAAAATCGCTCAATAAGGAGGTGAGATGAGAAATTTGGGTGGGTGGGTGGTGGTGGTGGTGGTGGTGTCTCTGTGTGTGTGTGTGTGGGGGGGGGGGGTAACTGATGTAAAAGATACAGTCAGAGAGTTGTCACAACAAAGATGCATATCCAGGTGACATGTACAAATTGAGCAGTCTATAGCCACTATCTGAACTAAAGTCGCTCAATTAGGAAACGAGATGTAAAACTATAGGTATATTTAAAATAAAAGTTATGCCCAGGGGGCTGGCACAAAAATATGTATATTCAGGTGACAGACACGTATAAAGAGTTCAGAGACTATAATCACCATCAGATTCAAAATCGACGTCAGATAATTCGTTCTAGTTTCATATAATGTTTTAGTGCACGTGTGTCATAATAAGTATCCGAATGATAAAATCATTAAAAAAAAATAAATTTAAAGATTTCTATCAAAAGTTATTCTTTCAATAAATTTGTTTGAATTGCGTCTTAGTTATTCTTTCAACGAATTTGTTTGAATTTCTATTTAAATTATTTACAAGTTTATTTTTTTTAGATGCAGCTTAGTTTTAATATATGCATTATTGATCCTATTGTGTATAAACTTATATAATCAGAGGTTAAGTACAATAATCCCCCCACCCCCCATCCTCAGGGTATATGTTCCAAGATCCCCAGTAGATACTTTAAACTATCAATAGTACCGAACCCTATGTACTATGTTTGTTTCCTATACATACATACATACCGACAATAAAGGTTAATTTATAAATGTGACACAGCAAGAGGTTAATAACAATAACTATTTCTAAAATTAAACAATTGCAACAATGTACTGTAAAAAGTTATGTAAATATGGCCTCTATTTCTTAAAAAATTTTACAATACATTAATGTACTAATTTTCTGTTTGTGATGATGCATCGTTACGACGTATTTCCTGGAATCGTGGAAAATTTCTCATTCAAAAGCACGAGTCCACATTTCTGGATAACTAACACTTCTACTTAAAATCACTGTAAGGCGTAATTAAGAACACTATACAACAAATTTGCAAGACCACTAAACAGCTGTTAGATATAAAAAAACAACAATCAAATGATCAGCTGTTTCACAAAATAACAGATATTATTATCAAATACTGACAATTCAAATTATCTCGTGTCGCGTCAATTTCTCTCCAACTGAGCAATGACTCATTTTATATACTGTTCGTAAAAACTTTCAGAACGAGCTCTCATTTCTTAAAATATTCGTTATTTTGCTAAAATTTTGGTTCATTTAAAAAGTCTCCATGTTGTTATTAAATCGCCAAATTTGACAACCCTGACCCGAAATTCAAAATATGGCAATCCTAAATTCACGTAATACTGCATTCATGGCAGACTGTATTCTCTACTTAAATAGAGCAAAGCACGGTGAAACTTTTTACATATTCGTAACAACACGACGCTGACTTGATGGAATGAAGTGAATGAAGTGATGAAGGAAATGACGGAGACATTGTGGCTTAGGGCTAGACTACTATTGATGTATCGTCAGAGGGAGGATCATTTGCTTAGATTGGTCCTATATTATCGAGCCATGACATTGTTGATGGTTGGATGACAGGAACAGATAATATCTATGTTACGGATCTTCCATAGTTGAACATTTCGAAACCTTTTGCAAGAAGTTTGAACTCAAATGCTCTTGTCATTGCCTTTGGAATTCATCAAAGTGTTGCTTCAGTGGTTACAATCCTTCGTCAATCAAATGGGTAAATTTAATGCTGCGTGCCATCTGAAGATTGTTTTCCATAATTTTGTGCTTCAATGCTCCTGAAACTCGAAACAATTTGCCACAATTTGATAATTTCCACTTTGCAGTTTCTGTTTCAGTTCCTTCATATTCCTTTTCCTCTCTAAATGACTTCACAAATTCTCAAAATTGCTCATTTGTTAACAATTGTCGACAGGCTTCCATAAGTTATTTAACTTCTCCAAGTATGTCGGAAAATCCTTCTGTAACAACTTTTATTTGTGTCTGAATGATTTTCTAAAATTTTCCATAGATTCCTTGGAAGCTTTTAAAACCTTTTACAGCTTAACTCCATAAGTACATACAGTTTAGGCCTTTTAAGTTTCTGGTTTTATTTCATCCATTGCAGATAAGATGAATTTTATTACGGCAACAATAGTGAATTATTTCCATCACTACAATTGTGTGCAATTCAGAAATTTATAACTTATGGATTGTTTATTTCGGTAAATTTCCATTTAATATTTTTAGACCGCGATTGACCACGGGTAACTGAAACCGATTGCGAATAAGGGAGGGGGCTACAGTATTTGTATCATATTACATGCTACTACATGTTTTTCTGTTCTTTAGAGGATTTACCTTTATCATAAAAATTTCACATATTTTATATTCTAAACAACGTCCAGTGTATCTGATAATAGACTGTGCAAAAAGTTAAGTAATATTGATAATTATTATTAGCTCGAACAGGCGAAGAGTTGAAGAGCGATGCCTGCAATAGAATGTTGGTTTAAGTTGAAAAATTATCAGCTCTATTTAGAGAAAGTTTTGTAATTAAGAATTGTAAACTTTATTCTAAAGTCACAGAATATTAACTCAAACTCACACTCCGTTTTGTTATCAAACCTAAGATTTAGCTAATCTACTTCTATTCATAATACATTTAGAATTTCTTTTGTCTTCTTGCAATCCATAAATCTTAATTCATGAATCCTTAACTTTGATGCATTTGACCCAGAGATGCTTGTAGTTATCAAACTATGTGTTGTTATCAAACTAATATTGCTATTTAAACCACCAATTTGAAGCTACATCAAGAATACAAATGAAAATATCGTGATTAGCAATTCAGCAAAAACACCATATATGAGATTAATAGTTATCACATATATATATATATTTTAATAATTTGTTCTGATTTTTTATGTTCATATTCTGCGAGCATTTTCCATGAGCAACCTCAACACCAAAAGAAAGAAAATTACTATCTCATACAAAGGGGTCCCACAAAAATTGAACAGTGAAATATTTTTTAAGCCATTGGTTGCAGTCCCATAGTTTCAGTTGCTGGAATACTTAAGGTAGGAAAAATAAACACTTAATAAATGAGATAGGAATTTATGAAATAGTAATTTAAATAGTGTACCATATTTTTGAAGAAATTTAAAAAATTAACTTTTTATACAGCCCTTACATCGAAAAAGTCAAATTACGAAAATGATACCCATACCGTACTTAGTTTAATTGAAAAAAAATTGGCTGTAATGCTGTCCAATTTGACATAGTTATCATTAAAAGTTTCAATGGGAAATAAGGGGGCACCCACAAACCAACTTTGGTTGCAAATAGTTGCTAAATCTTACCACTTCTTCAAATTCATTCTATGTAGATAAAGTTATTATGTCATTATAATGTCGATTCACAGTTTGTATTTAAGCATTCAAGTAACTCTGCTACGTAAGTAGTATTTGAATGATGGCGCTGTTCAGAGATGCTGAACTCTGTGAGATGATTTTGATTTACGGCTAATGAAAACACTCTCCTAAAGATACATTGCGGAATTATTATCGTCGTTTTCATAAAGTCTGCATCCTACTAGAGTTTTTGTTCTGCGGCTGGTTTGTCTATATCATTTAACATCGTTTCATCGTCGATATGGCTCAGAAAGACAACGAGTACTGAAGGAAAACTAGATATTTTAGCCTATTTTCTCGTCCAATCTATATGCTAGTATCCGAGTCATAAGTACTTAACAACACCTTCCTCGGTCTACACCAACCCGTTACCTGATGTACCGCATGCAAGAGTTCTTACCGGATCATTTACTGTAATGACTGTTATTCTGGTGGAAGAGTGCAGTGACAAAACTGCTTTAGAAATGTATAGAGTCTACTGAAAACAGTTGTTTTAAATGATCCTAGTTGATTTCAAAACTTTAAAGGAATGCTTTTTTTGACATAGATTTTGTCAGGAAGATATCTGACAGGCCGGCAAAATTACAATAATAATCAGTTTTATTTATCTTATTTAAGTGTTAAAGTAAATTTTAACCAGTATCATCTGACTGTCTTTAATGGTTTCGAAAGCAAATCATGGAAAACCAGATTTAAAACCTCATTACATGATTTCTGTACACCAATCCAATTTCTGGATGCCCCCCCCCTGGATTCACGTATTTTGATGATTAAAAGAGTATCGAAAAGTAAAGAGGAAAGGGGGTAACTCTAGAAGTTTGGCAATTTATTTCGTTCTAAATTTGAATTTTTAAGAACCAAATTTTTCATTAGTCTGACTAAATGAAGTGTTAGCAATATTTTTGTAGTTTTACTTTTTTCGATAGAGTGGCTGTATAAAAATTTAATTTTCTTAACGTTTTATAAAAATATGATACAGCATTTAAATTACTCTTTTATAACCTCTTGCATTATTTAAAGCATTTTTGAAATAGGTGTCTACAAACAACGGTTCGAAAAATCTTCCGCTGTTCAATTTTTGTAGGGCACCCTGTATACTTTCTTACCTCTACTTGTGTAGTCACTCTGATATTTTGGCCTGAAGAAGGAAACTAATTTTTACCTCCGAGACCGATAAATACTTTTAATCCATTGTCTATGATATTAATAACAAAGTGTTTCAATTTTAGATTATTTTATACAGCAATGTGTGTAAGAGAAATTTTATATTATTTTTTTAAATACTAGGGAGCAGATGGTGTGAAGAAAGTTTTGGACATTTTGAAGACAGAATTCAATAGCACCATGCTACTGACAGGTAATAACTTTCCTTACACTATGTGTTTATATTGACTAATTATGAAGCATCATTATAATTTCAAATAAGGCATAAGTACACTCATGTTTATGAAAATTGCAATACCAAAAATTAGTTGCCAGATTAGAATGAAACATATGGGACATGCAAAGCAGGGTAGGAAATGCAACTGATTCGAAATACAGAGTGAATGCGCATGTCTGGGTTCCGCAGCTCCCTCTGAACTGTCATACGAGGAGTATAATATAGAGGGCTGTGGAAGTGCCAGGCAAGTATCAAACGGGGGAAGGCTACGAAAGACGTCAAGAGCGCCCTCAAACATTCATTTTTTGGTGTGTAAAGAAGAAAACTTACAGGCGAATATGCTCCTGCACAATTTCACTCCAACTCCCGTGACGCATGCGCATTAGCAAATCTTGACTCGGGGGGGGGGGATAGTTGTGTACTAAGGAGAGGGGAGGAAATGGGTTATTTCTTTCACAAGTCAATGTGCGTGGGTGTTAGATTTCCACGTGGTCCGACTTTATTACAATTTTAAGCTGTTAATTTAATATTTTTGTCACTTCTTTTACATGGTTGACATGTCTTTAATCGTGTGTTACAATTCTGGACTGTTTACATTTGATTTTCTGATTGGGGTTGTCTTAAAATGATCGATTTTCTGAGTTTCTTGCAAACACAAAAGGTACGTGAATTATTTCGATCCTAAAAGTATTTAATCTATTGTTTTATACAGTATGCATATGTAATCGCAATAAACACCTTTAGAAATAAGGGATTTTGTCGTTTAGGATTCTTATCATGATTATATTTACTCATTTGTATACTTAGAACTTTTAATTTAATAATCTTAAGCCAACTGATTAGCTTGACATAAGCCAGTTGATTAGCTTGTTTGAGATAGAGTTAGTTTTAATTTTCTATCTATTCAGGTTGATTTGCTGGATATATTGAAGCAGATAGCATTAGAAATAAAATACTTTTAGATTATTTATACTGTGAAATGACTATGTTATATTTTTAATTTCTACTGATTTTAATGAGTCTCTAAATACATTAATTTACAACACTTTTTCTTATTTGGATTATTTGATAAAATAAAGAGTGAAATGACTGTTTATTTTCTGAAACATTGACGTTGCTTAATTTTGGCCCTTCAATCATTTAAAGCAAAATATTTAATTCATTACATTTTAGTATTTTTTCGTTGTGTTAAATTTTAAGTAAAATTAAAAATTTTATTTATAAATTTTGAATTCAAAAAGCTGGAAATTTATTTTTATCTAATCTGCTAATTGCATTTTTGATTATGAAGGGGTCGGTGTAAAGAAATATTATTTTCTTTACTTTTCAATCACGGGATAGTAGATTGAAACTTTCAAAATATACAAATTTGAGTTATCTTTGCAAAACTAATTTGATTATGAATTAAAATTATCTTATACTTTCATATTACTTAATTTACATATAGAGACAACTGGTACCATTTATTTTGTGCAATGTGCCAATATCATACCTCTAGCGTTCTCACTTTAAAAATTTTTATATTTTCAGTATACATATTGATGTCCGCGGCGGGATTCGAACCCACGTCCTCCTGATTTATGGCATGCAGACCGATCACCATACCTTGCACGTGCATTACACATCAGAGTACTCAGTTTATTGTGGAGCCTTCATGCTGTAACAATCTTGTGTTTATTTTTTTCCAGGCGCTGCAAGTCCCGGTCAAATTAGCAGAGAAAACATAAGACCTCCTACACCAACCTCAGGCTGGTCGGCTGAACCGCAGATCATATCTTCGGATGAGTAGAGCGGCCTGGGTGTTCTGGAGGATGTGTCGGGCGGCCTGGAACAAACCGCAGATTGAAAGAAGGAATTAAAAACAGATGAAAACATCAGTGTAGGGTTGAAAAATAAAATACTCAATGAAAAATATTTATTTATTTGTTTGCTTTTTATTTATAAACACAAATTAAGAATCAATATTCCACTGTTACACACACTTTCATTTAAACGTTCATAAAATATGGTATGGGCAGTGCATGATTTCTCTTACATAATAAAATGAAAGTAAAATACTCATAAATTGCGCAAACTGATGTAAAATAAACTGCAAAGTAAAAAAGTTGCTAAAATGCGACAAATAACAAATTTAGGAACGCGATTAGTAAACAGCAGAGAACAGGGAGCTGAGTCCATCTGTTTCGGGGATTGGCAATCGTCAACAAGCTAAGGGCATGTCTGCGGACGTGACTCCCATCTAATACGAGAGCAGGTAGCGTAATCTCTCATCCAGCAAAGCCGCAGCCGCGGTCGCGAACTCAGCGGAACCATTCACCGGGAAGGGCCGAAGAACCACCGCCAAGCCCGACCCTAGTCGCCAGTTGGATCTAGGCTCAGGGCATGAAAAGCCGCAGTCCGTGAGATCTCGACCACCTGGAAGAGCCCAAGGTCGTACTGCCTCACCGTTTCAGCGTTAGCCTCCTCGACTCCTCAGCAGCCATTTCAACAGATTATTCCCCCCCCCCCCGTTTGGAGGAGCAAGGCTACAGAGCCAACATCCGTAACCACCATCTTTGGGTGGCCCGCCCCGGGAGGGTTAAAACGCTACCTGCACGCGACTCTCACCTATACGGCGTAAGCTCCAATATCCGCCGTGGTGTGAGAGAGCCGAGTGAAAGAGCTCTCGAAACAAGTTTCGGGAGGAGGGTTTCGGTGAGCACCAGTAAACAAGGAACGCAACCCCAAAGGGTGTATTACGCCAGCTTAACAGGCGAAACAATGGTGCTCTTGAAGTAAGCCCTGGTGATTAGTGAGCGCAGCGAACAGTGGGCGAATCTCACGGGATCTGGGGGTTGGCGGGCATCATATAGCAAGGTCATGAGGGTAGTCTTAAATGACCGAGGTGAAAAGGCTCCAGGAGAGATCTCCGGAGGTTGTTGGGCCCCAGAGAACAAATTGTGGATCCTCAACGGGTGAATAATGCCTGGGTAGCAGTTTGATGGAAAGTACCATATGTCTATCTGGACGCAGTCCCTGAGAACTGCGTAGTAGGCAGAACGAAAGAGTTCGCGAAGCGATTTTCGTCGTTAGTGATTGCTAGCGAGCTCCAAGTATCAGCGAGTGGCAGCGATCAGAGCCCCGAGCCTCATAGTTTTCCACATCTTTACTCAATAACATTATTCTTATTTTCTTCTATAGAATGTACTGGATTAATAAAAGTAAATTTTGAATTATTTTTCAACAGTTGTTGAAAAACAAATTGTTTTTCAACAATTGCTTTTCAACAGTTTCAATTGATGAACAAATAGGTTTTATTTTAAATACATTTGCTTTGTTTCAATTTCCACAGAAACCTTCTTAATAAAGCATCGTGGATCATTGTGATATTTTCTTTGTAAAATGAACAATGCATTTGAACTTTAATATTTAAGAAACAATAAAATTATAATCTTTCCTTTCCTTATATACATAGTATAATGTATAAGGAACGTATTGTGATGAGATCGAAGATTCGAATTCGAGTTTTTGACGGGAGAGCACGTTTCAAACATCCTGAACACGAATACCAGATTTTTGAGGAGATATCTGCGCACGCACGCGTTTGTGTATGTGTGTGTATGTGTGTATGTGTGTGTGTGTGTGTAAGAGTGTGTGGGTATGGGTGTGGGTGGAGACGATATCTCCCGAACGAATGGAACGATTCGAAAGTAATATGGTATAAAAATATAAAAATTACTATCCGTGAATACTGGAAGCTTATTGTTTTTAAACCCAATTGAATGTTCAGAACCCACTAAATTTTCGAATGAAATCATGAAAAATTCATGAAAAAATAAAACTTTCAATAAAGTTAAACACATAGTAATTTCCTATCCAATTTTTCATTAGAAAACGATTGACATAAACTTTAGAACGCTAACATGAACCGTTCTCGAGATGTTGAACATTTTTCAAATAAATTTTTCAAAAAATCACATAAATTAAAAATAAATCTTAGCTATTGTAAATGATGTTCAATTTTCATATGTAATATCATGCGATACATTGGGTGACATCATTCTGGTGGATCTAGCTAGTTCCATTTATGGCGAAAGACATTTTAGGTTATACTTTTGTATTTGGAAACCAATTAACATATATCTGCTTATAAGCATAACTTATTTCTCCAACCATAACATTTGCGAGATTTCGGTCACGAATTTGGGGGAATGTCGCTAACTTGGCTACATTTTTAAATGTTGCCATATTAATGAAAATATCGCGAAATTGATAAAAATGACCCTTAATCAATGAAAATGTCGACTAATTTGCGAAAATTCAATATCTTGGAAGGAATATAAATACCTACTATAAGAATAACCTAATTTTTTTTCTGTAATTTTAGTAAATTTATTCCAGGATTATAGTATAAGGAAAGTCATTTGCTGCGCGCATCAGATTTTTAAATATATAGCAATGAAATTTCATTTCTTATTACTTTCCTTATATACAATAATGTATAAGGAAAGTATTGTGACGGGTTCGAAAATTCGAATTCGAGTTTTCGACGGGAGAGCACGTTTCAAGAATCCCTGATCACGAATCAAACATTTTCGAAGTGATGTCTGTGCGTGTGTGTGAAAGTATGTGTGTGTGTGTGTGAAAGTATGTGTGTGTGTGAAAGTATGTGTATGTGTGTGTGAGTGTCAGTGAGACTTGAGACGAAAACTGCGAACGAATGGACCGATTCGAACGAAATTTGGTACAAAAATCACAATCCGTAAACACTGGAAGCTTATTGTTTTTATACGCAATCGAATGTTCAGAACCCCTCTAAATTTTCGACTAAAATTTTGAAAAAATCGTCAAAAAATTAAAACCGCTAATATAATAGCGCAAATAGCCATTTCTGATATAATTTTTCATTCGGAAACGATTGACATAAATTTTAGAACGCTAAGATGAACTGTTCTCGAGATATTGCACATTTATAAAAAAAATTATCAAAAAGTTTTATAAAATAAAAAAAAATATTTCCTATTGAGAAACATGTTCACTTTTCATATACAATACCATGCGATAAATCGGGAGACATCATTCTCGTGGGTCTAGTTCGTTCCCTTCATGAAAAAAATTTCTTTGAGTAATACTTTTGTATTTGAACGCCGATAGTCATATATCTGCTGCAAGAATAACTTATTTCTACGTCCATAACGCTTGGCGAGATTTTGGCAACGAATTTGGCGGAATGTCGCCAACTTGGCGACATTTTAAATTGCTGCCAAATTTACAAAAATCTCGTCAAATTGATAACAAGAAAGATCAATCATGCTTAAAGCATTGATTATGAAACACTTTCCAACTTCAATGCAATTTTATTTAAACATGTCTAAAATGCAATACATTCCTCGGTAATATTTTAAAACTTATCACAATACTACTCTAAAATGTGATACATTCCTCGGTAATAATTTTAGAATTATCATAATACTACGATAATTTAATATATTTGAAAACATCATCGAAAACAACTGAAATTCATTCAAATGACGTCATAAAAAAATAACACGCCTGGCTCTCTCTATAAAAGCAACATTTCATTCATAAATAATTCCCCCATTCATGTCATTCATCACAATACTATAATAATTTATTTTATTTAAAAATTAAGACCATTGAGCTACAAGTAAGTAAACTCAATGCGTAAAACTTCATCGAAAAATATTGTCCTTCTCTTTCTAAAATCAATGAATATTTCATTCATATCAGCTAAGCAGACTCCATGGACTAAAGGATTTTGTGTTAAAGAATTACAGCGATTCTAATACAACTCATTCTACATATTTTGCTGTTTACATTTTACATAGGTGAAAAATAGGCTTAATAGTAGAAATAATGAAATTTGGAAGAGCATTTAAACTGAAATATATTGTCATTGCGTTGCTTCAGTATGTAGATGCACAGAATTTAGGCAAAAATAAAGTAGTTTTAGGACGGATACAACATTCAATATGAATTAAAGAGAACTTTAAAAATCACGATTTTGACACAAGATGGATGCCATATATCATTTTGAAGTGGGTCATGTGATCGTTTCATATCATGGACACGTGATCGCTTCATATAAGAGGTGTTATTATTATTTTAATTTTTATTTAAAAAACAATATATTTCGCTGAATTTTTTTTTATATATTTTATGGAACAATTTGAATATTGCCTAAAATTTTCGAAGTAATTTGTGAATTTTAAATCCGCTTAAAAAATGCTTGAAAAATTAGGTCCCATAGGGCTCAATGTATTCCATTTTTTCAACCCGGGTTCAATCCAAAACTAATTGAGTGATATTATTCATTTATATTCCCATAGGTCCTATAGACTGTCTGAACAACATACTAAAATTCCATTTTGATTAAGTCATTTTTACGGCAGTTATCGTGCTAACGGACAGACAGACAGACAGACAGACAGAATGAACAAAGTCATAAACACTTTTCAACTTTGTTGTAAAGTGTTAAAAATGACGCTAAATCACTGAAAATGACGACTAAATGAAGAAAATTCTGTTCTTGCAGAGAATATAAGTATCTACTATAAGAATAACATTTTTTTAAACTGTAAAAGTAGTAAATTCATTGCATTATATAAGGAAAGTTATGTGTTGCCCACATCAGATTTTTAAGTATATAGCAATGAAATTTCATTTCTTATTTTCTTCTTCTTTTGATATCTATTGCTTATACTAAAGTGCATAAACTTTTGTGACTCACCTTAATATAAGAATCTACTATAAGAATAACTTATTTCTCCGTCCGTACGAATTTGTCGTAATATCTTCAACTTGGCAACTTTTTAAATGTTCCCAAATTGACGAAAATTTCGCTCATTTGATAAAAATTATCTAATTGATGAAAGTTCAATATCTTGGAAAGAACATAAGAATAGAATATAAGAATAACCCATGTCGCCGTTCCACTGTCCACAACGCTTGACGAAAATAATATCGGGACGTCGTCAACTTGTCGACTTTTTAAAATGTTGCCGAATTTATAAAAATGTCGTCAAATTGATAAAAATGACGCCAAATGGGAAGTAATGTGTTCCAAATTCTGATTTCCGTCCATATGACGCACATACCTTCTAGTATATAAGAAATGCTCTTCTTTCGGTTTATTTGTAACACTTGGTTTTGCATTTGGCGAACTTGGCTAAACATCTTGCAAAGTATCGCCAACTTGGCGATATTTTGACTTAGATTAACGAAAATATTGCCAAAATTTCAAAAATGACACTAAATTAATTAAACTGACTCCTAATTGTTTAATCAATTCTTAAAATATTACTTTCCTTATATACATATAATCTATAAGAAAAGTATTGTGACGGGATCGAAAATTCGAATTCGAGTTTTCGACGAGAGAGCACGTTTCAAGCATCACTGGTCACGAATCAGAAGTTTTTGGAATGATGTCTCTGTGTGTGTCTTTATGAGTGCGTGCGTGTGTGTGTGTGTGTGTGTGTGTGAAAGTGTGTGTATGTAAAATTATGTGTGTCCGATTGAACATTTTTGAAGTGATGTCTGTGTCAGTGTGTGTGTCTCTGTGTGTGTGTGTTTATAGTCATTTATCTGTTACATTTATCTGTTACAAGAAAAATGTATATCTCCCTCCATAACGCTTGGCGAGATTTTGGCTGGAATTAGACGAGATTTTGGCGACTTTTTAAATGTTTCCAAATTAACGAAAATGGCGCCAAATTAATAAAAAAATAACGCTAAATCAATGAATATGACGACTAGATGATGAAAGTTCAATATCTTGGAAAGAACATAAGCGTAGACTATAAGAATAACACATTTCTCCGTTCGTCGTCCGTAACGTTCGACGAGAAATTTAGCGGGACCTCTCCAACTTGGAGACTATTTTAGATGTTGCTAAAATGACAAAAATGTCGCTAAAAAGGAAGTAATATCTCGCAAATTCTGATTTCCGTTATATGACGGGCATACCTTCTAGAATATAAGAAATACTCTTCTCACCGTTTGTCTGTAACACTTGGTGATACTTTTGGCAAACGTAGCAAATGATTTAGAAAAGTATTTCCACCTTGGCCATATTTCACCCCAGATTGACAAAAATATCGTCAAAATTGCAAAAATGACGTTAAATTATTAAAAATTACGCCTGATTGATGACGAAATTATTAAGGTACTTTAATATATGGACTATATCGCATATTGAGGATGCTATCGATATTGATGATTGCTTATTTAGAATTGCGCGAAGTAAAGTTAATTGAGTATTTTGGATTAGTTTTACATGTTGTCATCTGGAAAATAGCCAAATGTGCAATTCAAAGATAAAAACACAGCGTCGTGAATCTTATACATTATTTTTTGACTGTAAAAGTAGTAAACTCATTGCATTATATAAGGAAAGTCATGTGATGCTCAGATCAGATTTTTTAAAAGAAATATCGCCAACTTGGCGATATTTCGCCGCAGATTGACGAAAATATCGTCAAAATTGCAAAAATGACTCTAAATAAAAGAGCATAAAGCCTAATTGATGAATTAGTTATTGAAATACTTTAACATATGGACAATACTGCTTATTGCGGATTCTATCAATATTGATAATTGTTTATTTAAAGTTGTTCAAAATATAAGTTAATTGAGTACTTTGAAATAGTTTTACATGTTACCACCTGGAAAATCACGAAATGTACAAATCAACGTTAAAAAAAATGTACCGTGAATCTTATACATTATTTTCTTTACTGTAAAAAGATAAATTCATCGCAGAATGTAAGGAAAGTTATGTGCTGCCCATATCAGATTTTTTTAGTAGAAGTTATTTGTTCAAGCAATAGAGTTTATAACACATATATTATCTTAATAAGACTAGAAAACAAGCGGGAAAAATAAGAGAATATCAGAATAATCATATTTTAGCAGATATTAATCCAAAATATTTTATTATTCATTATTTATAAGATATAAATGACTTCAAAATGAAATATAAACATTTATTTGAGTTCTGTTTTGCAGGCTGATTCATATAAAATTACTTATATTTATTTCAAATATTTTAACGATGAAAGTGCATTTTTAATGATATCCAGTTTGGATTAAAAGAACTAGGGTAAATATTTTTGTCATATTTGAATTTGTAACTCAGCAAAAAATAATTGATTAAATACAGAACCCTTTTAAGTCGATGAAAAAATATTTATGTTTGATCATAAAATTTAAGATTCCGAACGCTAATAGGAACACAGATAAAAAAATCTGATGTGGGCATGCAGCACATGACTTCCCTTATATAATACAATGAATTTACTACTTTTACAGCGAAAGAAATGGGTTATTCTTATAGTAGATACTTATATTCTTTCCAAGATACTGAATTTTCGTCAACTAGTCGTTATTTTCATTGATTTAGCGTCATTTTTATCCATTTAGTGAGATTTTCGTTAATTTGGCAATATTCCACCAAATTTTTCGCCAAAATCTCTCCAAGAGTTGTGGACGGAGAAATAAGTTATTCTTATGGCAGATAAATGACTATTGAAGTTCAAATACAAAAGTATTATTCAAAGTATCTTTTCTCATGAATGGAACAGGCTAAATCCACGAGAATGATGTCACCAAATTTATCGCATGATATTACATATGAAAAGTGAACATGTTTCTCAATAGGAAATATTTTTTTTTACTTTATATGATTTTTTGATAATTTTCCACGGATTGTGATTTCTGTACCAAATTTCATTCGAATCACTCCATTCGTTCGTGAGATATCGTCTCCACAGACTCACTGACACACACATACTTTCACACACACACATACTTTCACACACTCACACACACACACACACACACACACAGAGACAGACATCATCTCAAAAATGTTCGAATCGTGATCAGGGATGTTTGAAACGTGCTCTCCAGTCGAAAATCGAATTCGAATTTTCAACCCCGTCACAATACTTTCCTTATACTTTGTGTGTATAAGGAAAGTAAAAATATTTGTTGCAGATATCTAACTGATAGATATATTGGCAGTTGTACATACCGTACGGAGTTTGATCAAGTGAAGCATATAAATTGGGTAGTCAAAAATAAGACCAAATATTCAGTGCTGCAACGAATAAGTAAGAGTATTTTAGACTACCTTAAGTAGTAAGAGTATTTTAGACTTAAGTATTTTGACTTGGTACATTTTTAAATAGGAGTTCATTTAATGTTTGTTTAATTTAATAAATAGCCATAGACGGAACGATTCGAAAGCATCATTACGGAATATTATATCATAGAATTTAAGTAATTTACTACTTTCCCTATTTACATAGTATGATGTATAGAGTAAGTATTTTGGCGGAATTTTAATGAACTAAAAGAGGAATGTAATTTGGTACAAAATTACAATCAGTGAAGACTGGAACCCAATTAATTTAAAAGTTGTCGAATGTTCAGAACACACCAATTGTGTGGAACGAATAATGAAAAAATCTTCAAAAGTCGAAACCTCAATAATGATACTTAAATAACATTTTATTACTTTCCTTATATACATAGTATAAAGTACAAAGAAAGTATTGTGACGGGGTCCAAAATTTGAATTCGAGATTTCGACGGGAGAGCTGGTGTCAATCATCCCTGAACACGAATTAGACGTTTTTGAGGTGATGTCTGTGTGTGAGTGTGTGTGTGTCAGTGAGGCTGTGGAGACGATGTCTTACGAACGACTGAAGCGATTCGAACAAAATTTGGTACAATAATCGCAATCAGTGAATACTGGAAGCCTATTGTTTTTACACGCAAACAAATGTTCAGAATCCACCAAAATTTTGGAAAAATCATTAAAATATTGAAACTTTCAATATAGTTACGTAAATAATCATTTCTTATGTAATTTTTCATTAGAAAACGATTGACATAAACTTTAGAACACTAGCATGAGCCGTTCTCGTGGTATTGTACTTTTTTCGTAAATTTATCAAAAAATCATATGAAATTCATAAAAAGATTTAACTATTGTAAAAATTGTTCACGTTTCATACGTAATATTATATGACAAATTTATTATCAATATTCTCGTAGATCTAGCTCGTTTCATTCTCGAGAGAAGACACTTTGTGGAATAGCATTCTAATTTGACGCCATTGGTCGTTTTTCTACTATAAAAATAACATATTTCTACATCCACAATGTTTGGCGAAACTTTGGCGACAAATTTGGTGCAATATCGCCAACTTGGCGAGTTTTCAAATGTTGCCAAATTGGCTAAAATATCGCCAAATTGATAGAAATGTCACCAAATTGATAAAAATGACGCTAAATCACTAAAAATGAAGACAAATTGATGAATATACAATACCTTGGAAAAAATATAAGAATCTACTGTAAGAGAAGATGCTTTGGGTAATAGTTTTGTATTTGGAAGCCATTAGTCGTTTATCTACTTAAAGAATAATCTATTTCTCCGCGCACAGTGTTTGACGATATTTTGGCGAAGAATTTGGCGTAATATCAACTTAGCGATATTTTTAAATGTCACCAAATTGATGAAAATGTCGCGAAATTAATAAAAAAATGTCGCTAAATTGATGAGAATGGCGCGAAAACTATGAAAATGACAACTAATTATTGAAAATTCCATATTTTGGAAATAACATGAAAATAACCTATTTCTCCGTCTGTAATGCTTGGCAGAATTCTGACGACGAATTTTGGCGGCATATCGCCAACTTGGCGGCTTTTTAAATATTTGCCAAATTGGCGAGACTGTTGCAAAATTGATAAAAATTTTATCAAATTGATAAAAATGTCACCAAATTGATAAAAATAACGCCAAAAGGGATGCAATGTTTTGCAAATTTTTAAATCTATCATAAGATTGGCACACTTTTTTTATATAAGAAATGCTCTTCTAAATGTCGCCAACTAGTCGATAATTAGCCTCATATTGAGGAAAATATCGCCAAAATTTAAAAAGTGACGCCATGTTAAATAAAATGACGCCAAATTAAATATATGCAATATATTGATTATGATGATATCAATATTGATAATTGTTAGTTTAGAGATGCATAAAATATAGTTTAATTGCGTTCGAAGTAGTTTTACATGTTGTCAACCGGAAAAGCGCCAAGTGTTACAGAAACTGTGCAATGGATTTTTTCATCATTTTTCATCATTAAAGAAATAAATTCATTGTATCATATACGGAAAGTCATATACGGCTGCCCACGTCAGATTTTTATGTATGTTTCATGAGAAAACGATTATCCTAATTTTAGAACGCAATATTTATTAGACAATAATAACTAGAAGGTATGCTTGTCATATGACGTCGTCATATATAGAAATGGTGTAGTTAGCGCAATGACCAAAGAGGTATCTTTATTTCTGACATTTCATGGAAAAGTGAAATTAAATGAAGTTTCCCGTCAACATAAATTTCTACTGATAAGACAACACAATTATATATATATATATATATATATATATATATATATATATATATATATATATATATATATATATATATATATATATCAGAATGGTATACGATATACTATTGGGGATATTAATTATCTGCATTTAAAAATGCATAATAATTTACATTGATTATGCTATTTTGCAATTATGCTATACAAATTATGTATGTTTGACATTTTCTAACTGGCATTATTTAAATATTACCAATTTTTAAAATAAATTATCTGTAACTATCATAAGTTACAGAATAGAATGATTTTATAACATAACTTAAATAAGGACCATTGTGCTATATACAAATATTCACATATTTAATTTAAAACAAGATAGATCATGCATAAAGTATTGATTATGAAACTCTTTCCAACTGAAAGGCAGATTTATTTAAACACCTCTAAAATGCGATACATTAAGCTCTGATATATTTTAATTTATCACATTACTACAATAATTTATTATATTTGAAAATTTAAAACTTCATTGAAGAAAATGAACTTCAAAAATAAACTTTATTCATACAAAAATTTCATTTTTTGATAAAATCATTTGTACGTCAGTTATCGTCCGAACGAACAGACAGAAGACAGACAGACAGACAGAATAATCAAAGTTAAAAACACTTTTCAACTGTGTTGTAAAGTGCTAAAAATTAACTTTATTCAAATGAAGTCATCGAAATATATATCGTCTGGCTGTCTATGTAAAAGCAATGAATATTTTATTCATGTGACTTTTATTCCAGACTCCAAAGCTACATTTTGTGTAAAAAAAAATCGGCAATTCTTATACAACTCTTTTTACAATTACTTGTTTACATTCTGCATCCATTAATATTTGACTTCGTTGTAGAAATAATTAAAGTTTGATGATCAAGAGATTGATGATGAAATCAATATTGCAATTGCGTTGTTTCAGAATTTAGATGCACCAGAAATACGCAAAAATAAAGTGATTTTAGAACAGTGATAACACTAAATATACATTTGAAAGAACTTAAAAATTCACGATTTGAACACTAGGAAAAAAGATGGATGCCATATTTTATTTTGAAGTGGGTCAGGTAATCTCTATATAATATGGGTGTAATTATTATTTTGATTTTTATTTAAAAAATATCGAACACATTTTGCTGACATTTCTTTTTATATACTTTATGCGATAATTTGAATATGTCCTAAAAATTTCAAAGTAATTTGTGAATTTTAACTTTGCTTAAAAAATGTTTGAAAACTTAAGTTCCATAGGGTTCAATGTATTTCACATTTTCAACGTGAATTCAATCCAAACCTAATTGGGCGATATTATTAATTTACATTCCCATATGTCCTACATGCCCTACATTCTCATTTATTCTACATTCCCATATGTCCCATATGTTTACATTCCCATATGTCTCAACAACATTCATTTCTTTTTGATAAAGTTATTTTTATGACAGTTATCTTGTGAACGGACAGACAGACAGAGAGATTTCATTTATGTGCTTATGTTGCACCCGATAATAATTTAAAATTTATTAAACACTTACATCTAATAGCAATTTTTTATGTAAAATTGAAATTTTAGAATGTTGTTGAGACGATCTCTGGGATATTTTGGAATGTAAATGAATAATATCACCCAATCAGTTCTGGATTGAACCCTGGTTGAAAAAATAAAATTCATTGAACACTATCGAAAATAATTACTCAAACATTTTTTAAACAAAGTTAAAAATCACAAACTATTTCAAAAATTTTAGGAAATATTCGAATTACCCCATAAAATATTTAAAAAAAAATTCGACAAAATATGTTCGGTAGTTTGTAAAATAAGAATTAAAGTAATTATTACACCCATATAATATGAAGAGATCACATGACCCACTTTAAAATAAAATATGACTTCCATCTCATTTCCCAGAGTAAAATTTGTGCTTTTTAAAATTCTTTTAAATTTATATTTAGTGTTGCATCCGTCCTAAAACCGCTTTCTTTTTGAGCAATTTCTTTGCATCTATATTCAGTGCCAACGCAGTTATAATATTTTTAACACTTTACAACTAAGTTGAAAAGTGTTTATGACTTTGTTCATTCTGTCTGTCTGTCTGCCTGTCTGTCCGTTAGCACGATAACTGCCGTAAAAATGACTTAATCAAAATGAAATTTTAGTATGTTGTCCAGACGGTATGTAGGATCTATGGGAATATAAATCAATAATATAACCCAATTAGTTTTGGCAAAAATGAAATACATTGACCCCTACGGGACTTAATTTTTCAAACATTTTTAAGCGGATTTAAAATTCAAAAATTGCTTCGAAAATTTTAGGTAATATTCAAATTGTTCCATAAAATATATAAAAAAAAATTTAGCGAAATATATTCAGTAGTTTTTAAAATAAAAATTAAAATAATAATAACACCTCTTATATGAAGCGATCACTTGACCATGATATGAAAAGATCACGTCACCCACTTCAAAATGATATATGGCATCCATCTTGTCTCAAAATCGTGATTTTTAAAGTTCGTTTTAATTCATATTGAGTGTTGTATCCGTCCTAAAATAACTTTATTTTTGCATATATTCTGTGCATCTACATACTGAAACAACGCAATTACAATATATTTGAGTTTAAATGCTCATCCAAATTTGATTATTTCTACAACGAAGCCTATTTTTCTCCTATGTAAAATGTAAACAGCAAAATATGTAGAATGAGTTGTATTAGAATTGCTGTATTTTTTTAACACAAAATCATTTAGTTCATGGA
Organism: Amaurobius ferox; assembly: GCA_951213105.1. Classification (NCBI taxonomy): domain Eukaryota; kingdom Metazoa; phylum Arthropoda; class Arachnida; order Araneae; family Amaurobiidae; genus Amaurobius; species Amaurobius ferox. The sequence goes on from OX578154.1 coordinate 91,435,105, forward strand.
GTCTGCATAGCTGATATGAATCAAATATTCATTGATTTTACAAACAGAAGGACGATTTTTTTCGATGAAGTTTTACGCATAGAGTTTAATTACGTGTAGCTCCATGGTCTTAATTTTTAAATAAAATAAATTATTATAGTATTCTGATGAATGACATGAATGGGAAAATGTGTGAATGAAATGCTGTTTTTATAGAGAGATCCAGGCGTGTTATTTTTTCTATGTCGTCATTTGAATGAATTTCAGTTGTTTTCGATGAAGTTTTCAAATATAATAAATTATCGTAGTATTATGATAGTTTTAAAAATATATTTGAGGAATGTATCTTATTTTAGAGATGTTTAAACCAGGCAATTTATAATTCAATGACGTTATTTTAATGAAGTTCATTTTTTTCGATGAAGGTTTAAGTTTTCAAATATAATAAATTAATGTAGTATTGTGATAAGTTTTAAAATATTACCGAGGTATGTATTGCATTTTAGACATGTTTAAATAAAATTGCATTGCAGTTGGAAAGTGTTACATAATCAATGCTTTAAGCATGATTGATCTTTCTTGTTTTGTTTAAATGATCATCAAATTCTGATTATTTCTACAACGCAGCCTAATTTTAATGGATGCAGAATGTAAACAAGTGATTGTAAGATGAGTGGTATAAGAATTGTTGAATTTTTTAGAGCAAAATTATTTAACTCTGAAGTCTGGAATAAAAGTGATATGAATGAAATATTAATTGCTTTTACAAAGAGAATGAGACGATTTATATTTCGATGACGTCATCTGAATGAAATTCATGTTTTTCAATGAAGTTTCAAGTTTTCAATATTATAAATTATTATTGAACTGTGATAATCTATATAATAAAATACAATGTTTGTCCATCTGTGTGTCTGTCTTATACACTATAGGCTCAGCGACAGCGCGTCGCAGAGCTACGAAATTTGGTAATCGGAGACCCGGGGGGGGGGGGAGGTGACACGTGAAAACCGATTTTTAAAATTTGAATTATTACTTTTTGTTACTTAATGTGTTACGTGATTTCGACCGTTTTTTTCCTTTTTTCTCCGCCATCCAGACGTCGTAGGAAAAAAAAACAAATCAGAAGAACAAATCGGAAAGAGCAGACAATTGCGAGTAAAAATATATCAATTTCAAATCTCAGGGACATATTCTAATATGTTTTAAAGATTTTAAAACAGAAGTCACTTTCGGCCCAAAAACCGAACTTTGGTTTTAAATCCTCGTTTCGAGAAATGTACCGACAATTTGTTCTAATAATTTACATTTTTTGAAAAAAATAAAATATTGCCGCTGGATCCGTATTTTAAGGAAGTCATGATTTTCAACTTCTCGGCGAAACGCCGAATGAAGGTCGATTTTTTACCCGCATGCGCGCGCAGACGCACGGTGTTGTTATGGGAACTGATTTTGGCCTAGGGACAATTAAAAACCGAATTAGTGTTTGGTGGTATCTAACTGATATATTTGGGCCATGCTGTTGATACCCATGCGCTATCCTCATCAGGATATTCGCATAGGTATTAAATTATATTTGCAAATGTCATTCAATGCTTTTTATACTGTTTTTGGGCTATGGACAATTAAAAACCGAATACGTGTTTGCTTTTTGTACGGTTTTTGGCCTAGGAACAATTGAAAACCCAATTAGTGTTTGCTTTTTATAAGGTTTTTGGCTCATTATGCTGGATTGAGTTGAGGCGATGTATTTTTTATATCGGGTGGTGGTTGGGACCACAATGAAAAAACTTAAAGACTGAAGAAATAAAAAAATAAATAAAAATAAAGTTATGGATATTGTCGCAGTGCATTTATGCCTCGGGTGGTGGTGGGTGGGGACAATCTTCAGAAACTTTTTTCGCTGAGTAGGTACAGAAATCCTTAGAATCTCACAGTTCACAAACATTAGAATAAATTCACTTTGCAAATCAATTTTCAAGACCCCACATTATTTTTCATTTTAAAATTCCATTTTTAGTTTTAACGTCATTAAACTAAAACAAACTTTGTTAACTTCACGGGGTTATGGCGCCAGCGAGTTGGACACGATCAGAATTTTCAAGGGTAGCGAACAGGCTGGTCGCCGAAGGCGGTTAAGTTAAAATATATCAGGGCTGAATGTATCGGATTTTAGAGATGTTTAAATAAAATTGCATTTCAGTTTTAAATTGTTTAATAATCAATGCTTTATGCATGATTGATCTTTTTGGTTTACATTTTATTAAGTAATTGTTCTGTTTTCTAAAGTTCTTTAAAAATCTATTAAAAAAAGATAAATAATTCTGTAAATAAGAAAATATTCTATAATTTTGAATGAAGATTATTATGGCAGTATACGAATTTTCAATTCCGTCTAAAAGATTGTAAAACAATGAAAACTCATTAGAAATTTGTTTATGCCGGCATTTGAACTTGTCTTTCACAAAAATCTGGAATAAGCAAGTGTTTCTTCTGTACCTCTGCAGCATGAAGCATACATAATGTACGCTGGTGTTTGGGGATTAAAGGATATGGATAATATATATATATCTCTCTAACGATTAGATAAAGTCCAAATTTTTACATGATGAACTTAATAATATTTAAAAACAACATATTTCTCTATTTTTTCAACAGAAACAATCAAATTATTATTAAATACTATCGATAATTGTGTCCATAAATTGGCGGCACAACTTAGCGGCGAAAAGCATACGAGAGATAATAGAAAATTATTTCTTTTACTTCCTATTAAAAACAAGTTTATCAATCCATAACCTTATTCATAACGAAATCTGAACAGTTTGTAGTCCAATATATATTTTATTAGCTAGGTTTCCCGACTTGTATTGCAGTTATTTTTTTCACACGCGGTGTCCATGCAACACGGTATAAGATTTCCATATAATACGGTACGAGTTAATCTGATTTGAACTAACCTGAATTTCTTATAACTATTCTGTAATTATAATGCGGTACTAATTAATTGCGTTATAGGTGTGTTCACTGTAATAAATTTACTCGCTCTAAAGCAATTACAGTCCAAGCATTACAGAGTCTACTTTGACAGTATGATATTGCAATTTCGTCCTAGTAGGTCAATGGTAGATCGTCAGCTGACCAGATCGGAGATCTAGTGTTCGATTTCCAATTGGGGTAGCAAGGATCTTTACGATGACGCAGGAAAAAATAAACCAAATATGTTAGTGTAAAGATGTCGGAGGTCTTAAAGTGACCCTAGTACGACTAGCACGGATTCAGTGGACTCCGGATATGAAGCGCCGATTTCGATGGCAAAAAACAATGACCATGCAGGATAATAACTTGGGTAAATATAGTAGTATCATGAGACTAACCTGAAGTAAAAAGTTGCAGGGGGTGGTCAGTCAGATTGTCAGTTACACGCCAATCTGACATTAGAGAGTGGATAATGCAGTCTCCACTTCGAAAATAAGAGATTGCTATTTTGTCCCAGTAGCTCAACGGTAGAGCGTCGGTTGGCCAGTCGGATGGCCAGCAAGGCATTTACAGACATTAGGAGGTCTAAATAATAAAATATCAGAATTTTAACCACAATAATTCAATAATTAAGAATTCAATTCAAAGTAAAATAATGCCTTAAAAGTCTTTCATAGAAATTTATAGTTTAAAGCTGGCAATTTATGCATATCAAAATTGAGAACATTTCAATATTTTTCAAATTAACAAGGCGATTCTCTAAAAACTAGAAGAGTTTTATAAAATTGAATTATAGATCTATAAAAGTGATTTCCTACACAATATTTTTGTCACTTACTAATTACATATATATTTTATACTTTCAAAGACATGTCGAGTTAATGTGTACAAACTGAAACAAAACTCGCTTGGACAAACACATTAATATGTAAAAATAATTTCTCATTGAATAAGACAACTTATATGCTATGAAAAATAAATAAATAGAAAACTGGATATTGATGCTAATATGTTTTGCGCAGTACTTTAAAGATATTTTAACTTTACATTTATTTATTTTAATTTACATAATTTATTTTATTCTGTGTTTTAACGAATTTTTTTCTTCAAATGGCCAAGCACTTGACTTGTTTTAACGAAATTTTTACTTAATTTTTGAGTGATTTAATTTAAACGAATAGTACGAATTTATTTCTGCGAACTTAAGGTTTCTGCAACATAAACGAATGCATTGCTTAAAAAAAATAATTTATTAACAACACTTAAATATTTTTACATACAGTTGATGTTGACATTTATTTATAACTGCCGATGACATTCATTTACTACTGCAAATGAGGTCTATATTCTGCACCCTCTTGAAGGAGATTATATTTCTCTACACTTTTTGGTAGATACAGATTTTCCACCCCATAAGGAAGGGTACCACCATTCTGCAAGTTTTGTCTAACTTGGAACCGACTAAGGTGAAGCAAAGATCTGGGTTGCTTTGGCCTTTTGCTTTCCGGGAAATATATTTTAAATTCCCTCGTGAGCTCTTGCACAAACGCAGATGGACGCCGAACGACTTGATACAGAAATTCGCAAACTTCTTTGCTTGATATATGAGGCTCTGGGATGGTTCGAAAGATAGCCCTCCAGCGATTCACATATTTTATGGAGTCGCCCTCGTGTTCTCGAGTCCGTTTCATTGCTAGAACTGCGACGCCTCTCACCACCGTCAGCACCCTCGTCAATGACTCCTGTCCGTATTGCCTTTCGACCCTCTTCAACAGAGCATATCCAGAATCAAATCGAACACTGTTTCTGTAAGAACAAGGATACTATATAATTATTTCATAAAATAATTTCTGAAATTGAAAATTAATTTTGTAATATGTTATTAAATTCCTTAAAACTACACCCGAAAATTTCATTATTGGGTGTAGTTACGGGCTTATATTATTTCCAGGCTTTCTCAACATCACATCCAAATTTAAAATGGAACAGGGAACGAGGGATATTTAATACATATTTAGCACATTTTTTTCGTGAAGGAATTATTTTCACGCCTAACGTTAGGTCCACATTATTTTGTTTTTACATATGCGCATCATACCATTTTCAATAAAAGGTAAGGTCACAAATATTTAAATTATACAATTAATAAAAATTCTTAACCATATTCATATATATATATATATATATATATATATATATATATACAATATATACATATGCATGCATATATATATATATATATATATATATATATATGTATATATATATATATATATATATATATATATATATATATATATATATATATATATATATATACATACAGAGAGAGACACACGCCAATAGAGTAAGTTATCCACCATGCCACAGACACGAGTGGATTAGTACTAGAGCATATGTTGTAGGTTAATACGAATTATCTTTATTTGGAAGACTGGGCATCTAAACCAAACCGTGTTCATTTTTATTATCATCTGTAAGAATTATAATATGATTACAACACATGTCCTTTAATTTTCAAATATATAGAGGTGTAAACATTTCGGGATATGAACGTATTAAGATCTTTATAACATTATCTATATTTTTTTTTCTATTTTATTTTCATCACTGATATTTTCCTGCCGTGTAATTCTTTTCATTTCTATAACTTTTATATCACAAAAACAATGAGAATATGCCGATTGAAAAATTTACACATTTGCCATTCCTTTTATAGGCTTAAATAAGTCACAGACAGCGTTGATGCTTCGTTTCTTATTAAATGATTATAATTATATTTGTTAAATATCAGTTTCGTGTTTGTTAGATGATCCACACCTTACTGAACGCCGGCCGTCCAAACAGTTACCTTTCACCTTTCTGGTATGTCGGACGGTCTGGATCTCCACAACACCTTACTGAACTAGGTTCCCCCGTCAAAAGATATCAAATATTTAAAGTCACTGAACCTAGTTCAACCTCATACATTATAGAACCTCAACAGAATTTATCGCTGAATCTAGGTCTGTCCTGCCCCCTCTCCCCGAAATATATATCAACATCTCTTAGCCAATGCAACTCCAATTGCACAAAATTTCAAGCTTTAAAGTATTGAAGAGTAAAGAAAAATTATTCTAATAAAACATTAGACCACTCTATTAAAGACCGGTGTTTATAAAAATCCCGGATCTCCAACAGTTTTTTCAGGTAGGATATAAGATATGGAAATTCTACAAAAACAGATAAATCAAATATAGAGGTAAAGGGGGGATGATAAATGTTTATAGGAGGCACGCAACTTTTATGGGTGACTTTGATGGTTAAATTTTCAGTTAAATTATTATTATCAAATTTTGTATTTTTTGTTTATTAAATAAAAATTGTGCATTAGCCAGATGATTGGAACTTCACTGAATCCATTACCCCCTCTCTCTTAAAAAAATATCGACATTTGAAAGCCATTACAACATCTATTGTACAAATTTTCAAGCTTTAAATTATTTAAATATTAAACTGTAAGTAAAAAGTGATTCCATTTAAATGCTTACAGGGCCGCCTATAGGGAAGACGTACACTATTCTACTGAAGGGTTGGTCTCTAGACTAAGCCCGGACCTGAAATAATTTTGTCTTTTTCATTTTCAAAATACAATCTTTGTGTTGGCTAAATGATTCAAACATCAGTGAACCTTGTACGCAGCCTCCAAACCCCTTCGTAAAAGAATATACCAGAATTCTAAAAGCAATATAATTTCCATTGTATAAAATTTCAGACTTTAAAATATTTAGCAGTCAATAAAAATATATTCAGTTAATATGCTTACTGGGCCGCATATATGAAGGTGCTGACACCAACGAGTCAGATAAGGCCAACGGCCGTACCGTGCTGAAAACACCGGTTCTCGTTAGATCACCGAAGTGAAGCAGCATCGGGCGCGGTTAGTACTTGGTGGGTGACCATCTCGGAACGCCGCGTGCTGTTGGCCATCTCGGGTGCGGTATCCCCGTGGTTTGCGCGCTAGATTTGCACGCTGCCACAAATGCCGCCGTGTTCATGCGGAGTACGATCACGTTAAACATGTGGGTCCGTAAGTCCTTCCGAGAGGTTGGTGGTAGTGGAAGGAGGGTACGGTCCCTGTGGATGTCTCCCCCACTGGGTTCCGGTCTAAATTGGGTGGCACTTCCCGGCCGTCCATACAGTTACCTTACACCTTTCTGGTAGGTCGGACGGTCTGGGTCTCAACAACAACAACCAACGAGTCAGATAGCGGGATCTAGAATCCGCTGGTTCCATAACAATCTGTGCCCAGATCCCCAATCACATTAGTTTATAGCCAAATTATTATTATGTATATCTAAATTTAAATCTTGATGTTAGTTAGTAACAGTAGAATCATTGTTAAACACAGTTAATTTTAGATAATTAAGATTTAAGATCAATGCGAAAAGATTATTATCATATATCAACATATTTATTTATTGAATTTAAAAAAATGTAAAATATTCTACTATAATTTTTTTAAAGAAAAATTTACTTACAATTGATTCACATACTTTACAGTCATCTCCCATTCACAGGCATCATTAATCGGTGGTAAATACGAAACGCCGAATTCTTTAAGGATGGACAGCGAATCATCTCGACTTGTAAAAAGAGCACTTCGAATTGGGTCCAGACTCTTCCAGCATTGTGTAATCTCTGCATATTGCAGTTTCATCACTATCAGAATGTAGAAACTTCTGTCCTTGGAATACCTTCCTTCAGCGTAGGTGTACTTATTAGCGACTATATATGAAAAACATATTGGAAGATAACGACTGTCCAGACTGTAAAGAATTACCATCACTTCAGCTACAGCAAGCTTATAAGTACATTTATACTTTCTAAAAAGTTGTTATGCGAATTTAACAAATTGTTCGTCAAACAAAACTATTTGAATATCGTATACTTCAGGCTCTATTTCATAAATTAAAAAAAATCGATAAGCATTTATCACACTGCACCAGTCAAAAGGATTATTAACCATATTTGTCGAAGCAGTGAAAGTTTTGAGTAATGACCTTATTTTAAACGTGAATTGTTGTCGTCCTTCATTCAACATTACACATGTCAATGGCGAATCGTTTGGACGAGGGGGAATATCCACAAATTCACTTGCTAGATATTTCCACACACAACACTTATTCTTGATGATATAACAGCATATACCAAAATTAAATAAAAGTAATTAGATTTTCTGCCTTATATGCCTCTTCTTGAATAACATCTAACTCATAAAATTCCTTGCAAGGAGTAATTTACAACAGAGTGGTGTCCGAAGGTAAATTATACAACTGTTGCCGCTGGGAAAGGCAGTGATATGAAAGGGCTATAAATCCGTGAATGCAAAGGATTTGTGGCAACACGCTTGTACACCAGAAATTGCACTTGTTGTCAGAGTACTATATGTATTGTAAACTAGATTTGATGAGTTGGAAATGGCAAAATAATTTTGAATAAAAAATTGTAACAGGTGATTGTAAGAATGGGTTTTTGTCCATTGTCACCTACCTAAAAAAGAAGATAACAATTGTCCACTAGTGCAGCTGGAAAAATTATTAGGTTGACAAGTCAGGGCCTGAGAATTTGCACTTTCATATTACAACAATGAAATTTAGGGGAGCAAAGGAAATAATCCCTACGCCGCTTAATGTTTAGGAACAGGTTTTTATCTTCTGCCAATAGAGATCATAAGCTTGCTTGTCAAGAGATTAAGCTGCTTATCAACCTCTGACAAAATAATTAAAATACTCGGAAATAATTTTACCTATTCACGTATTATAGAAATTCAGTTAACATCATTCCATTCGCTTTATTCTATAATAATGAGGTTTTATTTTATTCCTTTATTAATAAAAGTATTACAGTTTAAATCTGCATTTAATTAAACTTTGAAGCATAACATTTTGTTTCCGATTTTGTTGATTTTTAATGGCTATTTCGAAAAAAAAATCTGATGTAGGCACATGGTTACAGTAAAAACATAATGTTTAAAATCCACTGTACTGTGTTTCTAAAGTTGAATTGTAGATTTGACAACTTTCCGGATGACAACATGTAAAACTCTTTCAAAGTACCCAATTAACTTACATTTCGCGTAACTGTAAATAAACAATTATCGATATCGATAGCATCTCCAATAAGTGATATTGTGCATATGTTAAGATATTTCAATAACTAATTCATCAATTAGGCTTTATGCTCTTTTATTTAGAGTCATTTTTGCAATTTTGACGATATTTTCGTTATTCTGCGGCGAAATATCGCCAAGTAGGCGATATATGGCTATATATATTCGCTTGGTGATGTAGTCAATTTCGTCGAATACATCACCAAGTGCTGCAGACAAAAGGAAAAATGGGCATTTCTTTTATACTATAACGTACGTACGTCATTTAACGAAACTAAGAATTTGCGAAACATTACTTTTCTGTGGCGTGGCTCCGCTGAAAATCCTACAATTATACCTTGGCCGCTGATCGTACTTACAGACGCCACTTGCTCGATTACCGAGCATAACTCCAGGTTAAGATTAATTGGAAAATGATTCATGAGAACACGCAATAAATACTAATTATGGTTAATTGGAATAAAGCTTTCATTTTTAAACTCTTATAGTTAATCATATTAATTAAATTTAAACACAAAAACACACCTTAATGTCGTACATTACATTTACAGTTCGCTAAGTCGCGAACATTGAATAGTGGTCATCATGATCTCGCCCCTCTCTCTAGTTTTAATTTATCATATTAACAATTGAGTTATTCAGTTATGTTCCTTATTAAACTCTAATTTTAATCTCTGGTACTCAACCTGCAGCAGAAGAGGACAGAGGACTTACCCCTTTACAACAAGGGCAGGAACACATCGGAACGGCTCTCTCCCGTCGTTTTTTTGATCACCACCACTTGACTTTTCAAAAACCCCAACTTGTCTTCTCTCTCAACTCTTTTTCTCTTCGCTGGGAAACGGACAACTCCCCGGCCTGGCCCCATAGCTGACGCTTGGCCGCTATAGGTTGTGAAACCCATAAATTCAGTGACGCGGCCGGGCTCTATCGAATCATTAGATTTGGCCCCTTCCAAATGGTTGGCTAAAATTGGGGGCCGCTAGCCCTCTTGCAGGTGACCATTTTATTTAAAATAACATAGAGTCCTTTACCACTTTCTCACGACTGCAGCTGGTCTCCTACTCAGGGCAATGGAATTTCAAACGTTTCCAAAGAGAGAGAGGGGGGCGGGTAATACTTCCTAGAAGTGACGTGGCGACAGGAAAATTCTAATACTGTCCCTCGATATCGAGGTACCCAATTAACTTTGAGTCATTCCACGTTCCCTACGGTCCTCACAAGAATTTACATAATTTTTTGTGTCTCCATAAATTCCAACCCAAAAATAACGTTTGCTAACCAAATCGTAAAATTTTCCTACTCCCTGATGCGGGCTATGCATATGCAATAAAATTTTCCCTTGTAGGCTCTTCGGTATCACTACCCGTTCTATTGAGCTATCGCGGATGATATTTTTATCCTGCGAGAAAAACATCAATAGATCCGTTTCTGGGTCAAAAAAATATTGCTCGAAATCCTTAGTTTTACTATGCTGCTGTTATTTAATATTATTCCTAAGTTTATTTAAAATTTCGTCCGTTATTTGTGTTAGAAATAAATGATCTCCTCGCTGCGAAAGACAGACATACCCATAAACACTGACTCTCGCCTTTCCGCTGAAGAGGAATGTGTTTACTTCGAGAAATCTGCGCGCGCATCAAAGAGACTATACCGGTACACTTACGAACTGAAGTTCTGTTCTGTGTTGTGAATGATTCGGTTTGATGCCGCAGCAAATGCTTGTTTCTTAATTTTCCTATGTAATTTTTAAATGCAGAATCTAATTAAATTTGTTTTTTTCTTTCAATTAAGAGTAATTATTCCCGACATCAAGATGGTAACGAAACACAATAAAATTATATTTCGTTTAAGACTTTAGGGGAAAAGACGACAATTTGCCCTACGCCTATTGCTGAGAAAGGTAAGCATTTTTACCTATTTATAATTATGCTGTTTAAAAAGAAAAATGATATAACATATTTTTCATTAGTGAGTCAGAGCGCCATTACCTCTGCACAACTGAGCTACTATATTTTTATCAGATTATGAGACTGAAGTTGTTGCCTGTCTCGCTAGAAAAATTGGTACTAACAAAATAAAATAGCAGCATTTTCATGAACAATAAAATTATTTGAAAAAGGGCATAAAAATAAGTAACTGAAAAGAAAATTGATATACAAATATATCACAATTATTTTTTCGTTCCCCATTGACTTCGTAAAAAACTTCCAAACCGAAAGTGATTTTTTTACGGAATAAGATAAAAGGAAATATCGCACTGCAAATAAACAAAAAAAAAAAGGAAAACATTTCTCAAGGAAATTAAAAATAAAATAATGGCATCTATCAAGGAAAGTCACTTGATTGAAAAATTAAACCAAGGTAACTATTCCAATTGGAAGTTTAAAATGGAAATGACACTATTGAATAAAGAATTATCAGAAACGATAACAGAAGCGGCTCCGGACCCAATTACCGACGAATGGCAGAAAAAAGATAGAAAAGCCAGAGCGCTCATAAACTTATGTATTGAGGACTCCCAAATCGTTCACGTCAAGCATCTCACCTCGGCGCGCGATACATGGAATGCGCTTCGCGCGATACATGAAAGAGCTAATTTATCCAGCAAACTATACCTTTTACGAAAGTTGTACAGTATAAAGTTAGATGAAAGGGGAAACATGCAACAACATATAACCAAAATTCTGGAAACAGTGGATAAACTTAAAGCAATCGGGGAGGAAATAAATAATTCGCATATATCAGCACTATTTCTGTGTTCGCTACCCCCCAGTTACGAAACGCTGATAACGGCGTTGGAAGCGCGACCAGAGGATGAACTGACACCGGAATTCATTAGCAGCAAACTGATTGATGAATATAATAGACGTAGGGATCACCAAGAAATGCCGCAAAATATGGCAAAGGCTTTTCACGCAAATAAAAAATTCTCTAACACCTACAGCTACAAAATGGATAACAAATACTGCTCACATTGCAAAATGAAGAACCACAACAAATCTGAATGTTGGCGTCTAAAGAATAAGACCAATGAGCCCGGCAGATATAAAGATTATAAAAATAAATTCAGACACAACTCATCACAGTTAGTGTATGAGGGAAACGACAGACCTGCCGCGAAATCACAAACACAAGAAAGATATTCAGACACTGTAGATAAAGTAGGATCGAAATTTAGAGACTTAGCGCTCATAACTAATCAAACTGAAGAAGACAGTTGGATCGTTGATAGTGGTTCCTCATCCCACATAACAAATAATGAGAATTTATTCACTAAAATAAATAATGAAAACAAATCGGAAGTTATCGTTGCTAACGGTAAAGCCTTAACCGCCTATGGGTCAGGCGAAGTAAAAATAAAAAGTCGAGCCTCGGATGGAGAGATAAGACAAGTAACACTACAGGAAGTACTATTTGTGCCAGAACTGAAAGCTAATTTATTTTCCGTACGAAAAGCAACACAGCATGGATGCAAAGTAACTTTTACTAAAGACAACTGTCAGTTAACTTACAATGATGAAATATTCTTAGAAGGAAAAATAAAAAATAACCTATATGAGCTAGACCTGCTCACACCACAAAACAAAAATGTTACATATATGGTAAATAACTGTAACAACCCCAATTGTGTTACATTATGGCACAGAAGAATGGGTCACAAGAACTTCGGCTCTATAAAGGAAATTAAATCGAAACAGTTAGCCGAAGGCATAAACATCAATGAATGTAAACATGAAATAAATTGCGAAACTTGCATAAAATCAAAACTCACCGACATGCCATACCCCAAATCTACTCAAAACAGGGGGACTCATATTCTACAACTTGTGCACAGCGACGTATGCGGACCAATGCAAACTCCCACCATAGGAGGAAAATCATACGTGCTGACATTTATTGATGATTTCTCCAGGTACACAATGACCTATCTCTTATCAAAAAAGAGTGAAGTTTTGTGTAAACTGAAGGAATACATCGCTTTTACGACAAACAAATTCGGAAAAAAACCAGAAATACTGAGAAGCGATAATGGCGGCGAATACGTCAGTAAAGAATACGAGGAATATCTAAGTGACAACGGCATACATCACCAGTTGACCGTGCCACACTGTCCATCCCAAAATGGCGTAGCGGAAAGAAAAAACAGGTCACTAATCGAGATGACACGAGCTATGTTGTCAGAAGCAAATTTAGGCAAAAAATTTTGGGGAGAGGCTATAAACACTGCCAATTACTTACAAAATAGACTTCCCACAAAGGCCAATACAAAAACACCGTACGAAATGTGGACTGGTATGAAACCAAATCTTCGTCATTTAAGAGTCTTTGGCTGTAAAGCATATTCCTACATCCATAAAAGCAAACGAGGAAAATTAGATGAAAAAGCCCAAGAAGGGATTTTTGTCGGATACGACGACAGATCAAAAGCTTACAGAATATATACAGAAGGAAAAAACATTACACTTGCTAGAACGGTTAAATTCCTCGAAAAATCAATGCAAATTTCAGAATTAAGCTCAAAGGAATTATTCGAAGGAACAGATAGTGAAGTCGAAAAAACTAATGCTCAAACAGATGAAAAACCCGAAGAGAGCGAGATCGAGTTTGAGGCACCGTCAGATGATGAACAAATAAACTCTGATAGCATAACCGCCAATCAACCTCGCAGATCCGAGAGATCGAACAAGGGAGTACCGCCCGATCGACTCATCTACTTAGCGCAACAAGCTAACACCGTCGAACCCAGAGACTATAATGAGGTACTAAAAATTAAGAGCCCACAAGAGAAACAAAATTGGCTAGACGCAATGGAAGAAGAAATGCAATCTTTGCAAGAAAATAACACATTCACATTAATGGACCCCCCGCATGGAAGAAAAATAGTAGGTTCAAAATGGACATATAAAATTAAACACGACTCTCAGGGAAAAATAGCTAAATACAAAGCTAGACTGGTAGCAAAAGGATTTTCACAAAAATACGGTGAAGATTATTACGAAACTTTCGCACCAGTGGTCTCACACAGCACAATTAGAGCATTCCTGGCAGGAGCAGCATTTAGAAAACATAACGTACAACACATTGATATTAAAACTGCTTTCTTACACGGGGATTTAGACGAAACAGTTTACATACAACAGCCAGATGGCTACATCTCCCCTGGTAACGAAAACAAAGTATGGAAATTAAATAAAGCTATATATGGGTTGAAACAGGCCGCAAGAGCCTGGCATCTAAAAATAGGTGACTCTCTAAAACAACTAAAATTCGTGCAGAGTACTACTGATCCATGTCTATTCAAAAAGGGAAAAGGAAGAGAAACTATCTATATAATCGTATATGTGGACGATATTCTAATATCAGGATCAGATGATCAAATTGACAAAACAACGAAAGAATTGGGCAGACAATATGAATTAAAAAATTTGGGTGAAGTTAATTATTACCTTGGAATTAGCATAAGGAAAAACCATGATGGAGATTATCTATTAAATCAAAAAAATAAGATTGAAGAAATTGTAAATACATTTAATTTGCAAGATTCAAAACCCTATAGTACACCAATGGAAACTGGATATTTGAGAAATGAAACAGAAGAAAACCTGCTTCCTAATAACACTAAATATCGCCAAGCTATTGGAGCTCTTCTATATATTGCCACGGTCACAAGACCAGACATCACAGCCGCAATAAACATTTTAAGTCGGAGAAATGAGAAACCACGTCAAATGGATTGGAACGCAGTAAAGCGTCTAATAAGTTATCTAAATCATACAAAGGATCTAAATTTGGTAATAAAATCAACGACAAAACCAATTCTTACAACATACGCTGATGCCGACTGGGCAAGCGATAAAACGGATCGGAAATCCACGAGTGGTAATCTTTTCTTAATTGATGATTCTCCTATACACTGGTTAAGCAAAAAACAATCATGTGTTGCACTTTCCTCAGCAGAGGCGGAATATATATCCGCTGCTAACGCAGTTCAAGAAGTACTGTGGTTAATCAACCTACTCAAAGATCTCGATATGTTTCAACAGCTCCCGATTACTATTTTCGAAGATAACCAGTCATGTATAAAAATGATTGAATCACCGAAGTACATGTCAAGAACCAAACATATTGACATCAGATTCCACGCCATAAGAGACTTTCAGGAATCGGGTGTAATCCAGTTGAGTTATCTTCCAACTAAGCTAATGACAGCGGACATGATGACTAAACCACTGCCAAAGCCTGAATTTCTGAAGCACAGATCCAAACTGCTACAGCCGTGATATGCAGCTCCAGAGATCAAGGGGGACTGTTAGAAATAAATGATCTCCTCGCTGCGAAAGACAGACATACCCATAAACACTGACTCTCGCCTTTCCGCTGAAGAGGAATGTGTTTACTTCGAGAAATCTGCGCGCGCATCAAAGAGACTATACCGGTACACTTACGAACTGAAGTTCTGTTCTGTGTTGTGAATGATTCGGTTTGATGCCGCAGCAAATGCTTGTTTCTTAATTTTCCTATGTAATTTTTAAATGCAGAATCTAATTAAATTTGTTTTTTTCTTTCAATTAAGAGTAATTATTCCCGACATCAAGATGGTAACGAAACACAATAAAATTATATTTCGTTTAAGACTTTAGGGGAAAAGACGACAATTTGCCCTACGCCTATTGCTGAGAAAGGTAAGCATTTTTACCTATTTATAATTATGCTGTTTAAAAAGAAAAATGATATAACATATTTTTCATTAGTGAGTCAGAGCGCCATTACCTCTGCACAACTGAGCTACTATATTTTTATCAATTTGCTCTCTGTGTATTTCTTCGATATTTGGAAGTTGGGATTTATTTTCTAAGCTATTTATTGTTTCAATATTATTTTTATTCCCTACAATTTCTATGTTACTGAGGTTGTTCTCGAAATTTTCCCTGGAGAGATAGTCTGTTAAGATGTTCGAGTTTCCGTCTAGGTGTAAAAAGTCATAGTCATATTCTGATAGTTTTAATAGCCAGCGGGCTTCCAAATTAGCCGGGTTAGAAATTTTAAAGTGATATTTAAGGGGTCTGTAGTCGCAAATAATATAGAATTTTTTCCCGTAAAGGTAATTGTGGAAATTTTTAACTCCGTAGAATATAGCCATGAGCTCCGTTTTTACTGCCGGATATCTTTGCTCGTGTGGTTTAAGTTTTTTACTGTAGTATATAGTACGGGTTGTAAGCGTTTATTATTTTTTTGAAGCAGAACTGAGGAAATATAGGTCAAGAATGCGTCTGTATTAAGGTAGAAAGGTTTGTCTAAATCCGGTTGTAGCACTAAAGGATGCTGAAAAAATTTATTTTGTAATTCTTGAAATGCGTCATTGCTTTGAGTCTACCATGAAAATCTATTCCGCTTAGCCGTTATCTCAACTAGTGGAGCGGTGTGTAATGTTCAGTCTGGGATTAATGTTCGATAAAGGTTACATAGACCTAGAGTTTTCGAACAGTGTTGGGTCTGGAGAAAGAAACAATTTTTTTTGTATTATTATCAGTTGGACTTAATCCCTGATTAGTCACTGTAAACACTAAATATTTAATTTTCTCTCTAGAGAATTCACATTTGGTCGGTGTCAACGTTAAATTAAAATCCCTTAGCCTTTGAAAAACAAGATCTAATTTTTCTTTTAGTCCTTCATATATGTGTGCCGCTAAAACCACATCATCAAAATACGCGTAATTGTCATGTTCGTGTAAGTCTTTAAGGTGCATCTCAAAAGTTTATGCACTTTAGTATAAGCAATAGATATCTGAAGAAGAAAATAAGAAGTGAAATTTCATTGCTATATATTTAAAAATCTGATGTGCGCAGCACGTGACTTTCCTTATACTATAATGCTGCAATGAATTTACTACAATTACAGTAAAAAAATAGGTTATTCTTATAGTAGATACTTATCTTCCTTCCAAGATATTGAATTTTCGTCAATTAGTCGACATTTTCATTGATTAAGGGTCATTTTTATCAATTTCGCGATATTTTCATTAATATGGCAACATTTAAAAATGTAGCCAAGTTAGCGACATTCCCCCAAATTCGTCACCGAAATCTCGCCAAGTGTTATGGTTGGAGAAATAAGTTATTCTTATAGCAGATAAATGACAATTGGCGTCCAAATACTAAGGTATAACATAAAGTATCTTTCGCCATAAATGGAACTAGCTAGATCCACCAGAATGATGTCACCCAATGTATCGCATGATATTACATATGAAAAGAGAACATCTTTTACTATAGCTAGTATTTATTTTTAATTTATGTGACTTTTTGATAAATCTATATGAAAAATTTGCAACATCTCGAGAACGGTTCGTGTTAGCGTTCTAAAGTTTGTGTCAATCGTTTTCTAATGAAAAATTATATAGGAAATGACTATGTGCTTAACTTTATTGGAAGTTTTATTTTTTCATGAATTATTCAAAATTTCATTCGAAAATTTAGTGGGTTCTGAACATTCAATTGCTTTTAAAAACAATAAGCTTCCAGTATTCACGGATTGCAATTTTTATATTTTTATTCCTTATTACGATCGAATCGTTCCATTCGTTCGGGAGATATCGTCTCCACCTACACCCACACACTCTTACACACACACACACATACACACACACGCATACACATACACGCGCGCTCGCAGATATCTCCTCAAAAATCTTTGATTCGTGTTCAGAATGTTTGAAACGTGCTCTCCCGTCGAAAACTCGAATTCGAATGCTCGACCCCCTCACAATACTTTCCTTATACATTATACTATGTATATAAGGAAAGTAAAGGTTATAATTCTATTGTTTCTTAAACATTAAAACTCAAATGCATTGTTCATTTTACAAAGAAAATTTCACAATGATCCACGATGCTTTTTAATAAGGTTTCTGTGGAAATTGAAACAAAGCAAATGTATTTAAAATAAAATCTCTTTGTTTACGAGAAAAACAATTCACAATTTACTTTTATTAATGCAGTACATTCTATAGAAGAAAATAAGAATAATGTTATTGAGTAAAGATGTGAAAATCTATGAGGCTCGGGGCTTTGATCGCTGCCACTCGCTGATACTTGGAGCTCGCTAGCAATCACTAAACGTCGGAAATCGCATCGCGAACTCTTTCGTTCTGCCTACTACGTAATTCTCAGGGACTGCGTCCAGACCGACATATGGTACTTTCCATCAAACTGCTACCCAGGCATAATTCACCCGTTGAGGGTCCACAATTTGTTCGCTGGAGCTCAACAACCCCCGAAGTTCTCTCCTCGAGCCTTTTCACCTCGGTCATTTAAGACTAGCCTTATGGCCTTGCTATATGATGCCTGCCAAACCTCAGATCCCGTGAGATTCGCCCATTGTTAGCTGCGCTCACTAATCACCAGGGCTTACTTTAAGAGCACTATTGTTTCGCCTGTTAAGCACGCGTAATACACCCTTTGCGGTTGACGCTCACAGAAAAACCCTCCTCCCGAAACTCATTACCAGAGCTCTTTCACTCGGCTCTCGTAGCAGATGGGAGTCACGTCCGCAGACATGCCCTTAGCTTGTTGACGATCGCCAACCCCCGGAACTGATGGACTCAGCTCCCTGTTTTCGGCTGTTTACTAATCGCGTTCCCAAATTTGTTATTTGGTGCATTTTAGCAACATTTTTAATTTGCAGTTTATTTTACATCAGTTTGCGCAATTTATGAGTATCTTACATTCATTTTATTATGTAAGAGAAATCATGCACTACCCATACCATATTTTATGAACGTTTAAATAAAAGTGTGTGTAACAGTGGAATATTGATTCTTAATTTGTGTTTATAAATAAAAAGCAAACAAATAAAAAAGTATTTTTTATTGAGTATTTTATTTTTCAACCCTACTCTGATTGTTTCATCTGTTTTATATTCTTCCGTTCAATCTGCGGTTGGTGCCAGGCCGTCCGACACATCCTCCAGAACACCCAGGCCGCTCTACTCATCCGAAGATATGATTTGCTGTTCAGCCGGACAGCCTGCGGTTGGTGTAGGAGGTCTTATGTTTTCTCTGTTTATTTGATCCGGACTTGCAGCGCCTGGAGAAAAATAAACACAAGATTGTTACAGCATGAAGGGTCCACAATAAACTGAGTACTCTGATGTGTAATTCACGTGCAAGGTATGGTGATCGGTCTACATGCCATAAATCAGGAGGACGTGGGTTCGAATCCCGCCGCGGACATCAATATATATACAGAAAATAAAAAAATTTTTAAAGTGAGAACGCTAGAGGTATGATATTGGCACATTGTACAAAATAAATAGTACCAGTTGTCACTATATGTAAAATAAGTAATATGAAAGTACATATAACTCAATTGTGAGATCCATTGTTAGACATATGAACCTATAAATAGTTATTGCAATTAATATATGTTTATAATTCCTTACGCAGTTTTTTATTAATAGAACAGCAACTAATCTTCGTTGATCTACCGGGAAAAGCCCACATTTACGATATTGTAGTTGTTGTTGTTGTTGAGACCCAGACCGTCCGACCTACCAGAAAGGTGTAAGGTAACTGTATGGACGGCCGGGAAGTGCCACCCAATTTAGACCGGAACCCAGTGGGGGAGGCATCCACAGGGACCGTACCCTCCTTCCCCTACCACCAACCTCTCGGAAGGACTTACGGACCCACATGTTTAACGTGATCGTACTCCGCATGAACACGGCGGCATTTGTGGTAGCGTGCAAATCTAGCGCGCAAACCACGGGGATACCGCACCCGAGATGGCCAACAGCACGCGGTGTTCCGAGGTGGTCACCCACCAAGTACTATCCGCGCCCGATGCTGCTTGACTTCGGTGATCTAACGAGAACCGGTGTTTTCAGCACGGTACGGCCGTTGGCCACGATATTGTAGTTGTCATAATTCATCAGACTCTTTGGCAGGTTGTTGTGATGAGCAGTTTCTAACTCTCGAACACCGGTACCATACTTGCCTGGCAATTCCACAGCCCTCTTTATACTCCTCGTATGACCATTCAGAGGGAGCTGCGGAACCCAGACATGCGCATTCACTCTGTATTTCTCATCAGTTGCATTTCCTACCCAGTTTGCATGTCCCATGCGTTTTATTCTAATCTCGCAACTCCTTTACGGTATTGCAATTTTCATAAACATGAGTTACTTATACCTTATTTGAAATTATAATGATGCTTCATAATTAGTCAATATAGTGTAAGAAAAATTATTACCTGTCAGTAGCATGGTGTTATTGAATTCTGTCTTCAAAATATCCAAAACGTTCTTTACACCATCTGCTCCCTAGTATTTAAAAAAATAATATAAAATTTCTATTACACACATTGCTGTACAAAATAATCTAAAATTGAAACACATTGTTATTAATATCATAGACAACGGATTAAAAGTATTTATCGGTCTCGGAGGTAAAAATTAGTTTCCTTCTTGAGGCCAAAATATCAAATCGACTACACAAATAGAGGTAAGAAATTATACAAGGTGACCTAAAAAAAGTGAACAGTAGAAGATTTTACGAACAGTTGGTTGTAGACTCCAGTTGCAAAAATGCTTTAAATGATGCAAGAGGTTAAAAAATAGTAATTTAAATGCTGTATCAAATTTTTATAAAACGTTAAGAAAACTAACTTTTTATACAGCCACTCTTTCAAAAAAAGACAAACTACAAAAATGTTGTTAACGCTTCATTTAATCAGACTAATGAAAACTTTGGTTCTTAAAAATTCAAATTTAAAACGAAATGAATTGTCAAATTTCCTGACTTACACCTTTTTCTCTTAACTTTTCGATACTCTTTTAATTATCAAAATACGTGAATCCAGGGGGGCCGTCCACAAATTTAATTGTACAGAAATCATTTAATGGGGTTTTAAAACAATTTTTCTATGATATGTTTTCGAAACAATTAAAGGCAGTCGGTAAAAAGTTACTTTAACACTTAAATAAGATAAATTAAAAAGATTATCATTGTGATTTTGCCGGCCTGTCAGATATCTTCCTGATAAAACCTATGTTAAAAAAAGCATGTTTTTTTTAATCAACTAGGATCATTTAAAACCACTGTTTTCAATAGACTCAATAAATTTCTAACACGGTTTTGTCACTGCACTTTTCCACCAGAATAAGAGTCCTTACAGTAAATGAATCGTTAAAAACTCTTGCATGCGGTACAGCAGGTGGCAGGTTGGAGTAAAGCGACGAAGATGTTCAGTACTTACAACCCGGATACTCGCATATGGATTGGATGCAGGCTAAAATATATAGTTTGCCGTTAGTACTCGTTGTCTTTCTGAGCCATATCGACGATAAAACACTGTTAATTGACATCGACATACTAACCGCAGAACAAAAACTCTAGAAGCATGCCGACTTTACGAAAACGATTATAAGAATCCCGCACTGTATCACTAGGAAGGCGGTTGCATTAGCCGTAAATCAAAATCATCTCACAGAGTTCAGCATTTCTGAACAGCGCCATCATTCAAATTCTACTTATGTAGCAGAGTTACTTGAATGCTTAAATACAAATTGTGAATTGACATTATTGTGAACTGACATAATAGCTTTATCTACATAGAATGAATTTGAAGAAGTGGTAAGATTTAGTAACTATTTGCAACCGAAGTTGGTTTGTGGATGCCCCCTTATTTCCCAATGAAACTTTTAATTAATGATAACTATGTCAAATTGGACAGCATTAAATCCAAATTGTTTTTCAATTAGACTATATACGGTATGGGTATCATTTTTGTAATTTGACTTTTTCGATAGAGGGGCTGTATAAAAAGTTAATTTTTTAACTTTCTTAAAAAATATGGTACACTATTTAAATTAATATTTCATAACTTCCTATATTATTTATTAAGTATTTATTATTCCTATCTTAAGTATTCCTGGAAATGAAATTATGGGACTACTAACAACGGTTCAAAAATTTTTTCACTGTTCATTTTTTGTGGGACCCCTTTGCATGAGATAGACACCGTCTTTCCTTTGGTGTTGGGATTGCTCATGAAAAATGTACGCAGAATATGAACATAAGAAATCAGAAAAAAATTATTAAAAAAGGAAATGAGATAACTATTAATCTCATATATGGTTTATTTGTTGAATTGCTAATCACGATATTTTCATTTGTATTCTTGATGTAACTTCAAACTGCTGGTCTAAGAAGCAATATTAATTTTGTAAAAACACCGTACTACAAGCATCTCTGTGTCAAATGCATCAAAATTAAAGATTCATGAATAAAGATATGGGGATAGCAAGAATACAAAAGAAATTCTAAATGTATTGTGAATTCGATTAGAAGTAGATTAGCTAAAGAAGTAGATTAGCTAAATCTTAGGTTTGATAACAAAACGAAGTGTGATTTTGGGTTAGTGTTCTGTGATTTTAGAATAAAATAACAATTCTTAATCACAAAACTTTCTCTAGATAGATCTGATAATTTTTCAACTTAAACCAACATTCCTTACTGTCTACTTTTCGCTTGTTATAGCTAATAATAATTAGCAATATTACTTAACTTTTTATACAGTCTTTTATCAGATACACCCGAATTTGTTTAAAATTTAAAATATGTGAATTTTTATGATATAGGTAAATCATTTCTAGTACATAAAAACGTGTAATAACATGTAATATAATACAAATACTGTAGCACCTCTCATTTATTCGCAGCATAACTTTCCGCGGTTTCAGCTACCCGTGGTCAATCGCGGTCTAAAAATATTAAATGAAAATTTACCGAAATAAGCGACCCATTAGTTATACATTTCAGAATTGAACACAATTTTAGTGATGGAAATAATTCACTATTGTTGACGTAATAAAGTTCATCTTAGCTGCAATGGATGAATTAAAACTAGAAACCTAAAATGCCCAAATTGTATGTACTTATGGAGTTAAGCTGTAAAAGATTTTAAAACCTTCCCGGGTATCGATGGATAATTTTGGAAAATTATTCAGACACAAGGAAAAGTTGTTGCAGAAGGATTTTCCCGACATACTTGGAGAAGTAAAATAGCTTATAGAAGCTTATCGACAACTGTTAACAAATGAGCAATTTAGAGAATTTGTGAAGTCATTTAGAGAGGAAGAGGAATATGAAGGAATTGAAACAGAACCAGCAAAGTAGAAATTATCAAAATGTGTCGAAGTGTTTCGAGTTTCACAGACATTGAAGCACAAAATTTTGGAAAAAAATCTTCAGATAGCACGCAGCATTAAATTTACCTATTTGATTCACGAAAGATTGAAACCACTGAGGCAACTCTTTGATGAATTCCAAAGGCAATGACAATAGCATTTGAGTTCAAACTTCTTGCAAAAGGTTTCGAAATGTTCAACTATGGAAGATCCTGAATGTCGACATTATCTGCTCCTGTCATACAACCATCAACAATGTCATGGTTCGATAAGATGGAACCACTCTAAGCAAATGATACGTCAATAGTAGTCTAGCCCTAAGTCACAATGTGTCCGTCATTTCTTTCATCAATTCATTCGCTTCATTTCATCAAGTCAGCGTCGTATTGTTACGAATATGTAAAAAGTTTCACTGTGCTTTGCTCTATTTAAGTAGAAATACAGTCTGCCGTGAATACAGTATTACGTGAATTTAGGATTGCCATATTTTAATTTTTGGTTTAGGGCTGTCAAAGTTGGCTATTTAATAACAACCTGGCGACTTTTTAAATGAACCAGAATTTTCGCAAAGTAACGAATATTTTAAGAATTTAAGAACTGAGAGTTCGTTCTGAAAGAATAGGAAGAGTATATAAAATGAGTCATTGCTCAGTTTGAGAGAAATTGAAGTGACACGAGATGATTTGATTTGTGAAATAGGTCAGTATTTGATAATAGTATATGTTATTTTGTGAATCAGCTGCTCATTTAATTTTTGTTTTATTGTATCTGGCAGTTGTTTAATGATCTTGTAAATTTTCTGTATATTGTTCTTATTTGCGCTTTACAGTGCTTTTAAGTAGAAGTGTTAGTTATCCAGAAAAGTAGACTCCTTCTTTTGAATGAGATAATATCCACGATTCCAGAAAATAGGTCGTAACGGTATCATCATTACAAACAGAAAATTAGTACAATACTGTATAATAAGATATTTTAAGAAAGAGAGGCCATATTTACATAATTTTTTACAGTGCATTGTTACAATTGCTAATTTTAGTAATATTTATTGTTATTAACTTCTTGCTGTGCTTCATTTATAAATTAACCGTTATTGTAGGTATGTATGTATGTATAGGAAAAATACATAATACATAGGGTTCTGTACTATTGATAGTTTAAAGTATCTACTGGGGATCTTGGAACATATACCCTGAGGATGGGGGGAGGCGGATTACAGTACTTAACCTCTGATTATATAAGTTTATGCACAATAGGATCAATAATGTATATTTTAAAACTAAGCTGCATCTAAAAAATTAAACTTGTAAATAATTTAAAATTAAATTCAAACAAATTTGTTGAAAGAATAACTAAAACGAAATTCAAACAAATTTATTGAAAGAATAACTTTTGATAGAAAGCTTTAAGTTTTTTTTTAATGATTTTATCATTCGGATACTTATTATGACCCAAGTTCACTGAAACTTTATATGAAACTAGAACGAATTACCTGACGTCGATTTTGATTCTGATGGTGGTTACAGTCTCTGAACACTCTGTACGTATCTGTCACCTGAATATACATATTTTTG
The DNA here is from genome assembly GCA_951213105.1 of Amaurobius ferox. Taxonomy (NCBI): domain Eukaryota; kingdom Metazoa; phylum Arthropoda; class Arachnida; order Araneae; family Amaurobiidae; genus Amaurobius; species Amaurobius ferox. The sequence continues at coordinate 91,459,976 of OX578154.1, forward strand.
TGTCAACCCTCTGGGCGTAACTTTTAGTTTAAATAGACCTATAATTTTACATCTCGTTTCCTAATTAAGCGACTTTAGATCAGCTAGTGGCTATAGTCTCTGCACAATTTGTACATGTCACCTGGATATGCATCATTGTTGTGACAGTTCTCTGAGTGTAACTTCTTCAGTATCCTTCCCCCCCCGAAAAAAAATTTCCCATCTCATCTCGTAATTTAACGATTTTGATTCTTCTGATGGTTATAGTAAGTACCATCTGTACGTCTCACCTTGATATACATATTTGATGACATAATGAACATGCGTTTTTAGTGTCAACTCACTCAGCGTAACATTTAGTGTACCTTTCCCCCACAAATTTACATCCTAATTGCGAGATTTTGATTCTGCTGGTGACTATAGTCTCAGCAACATTTTTATATGTCACCTGGAGATACATATTTTTGTATCAATCCCTGAGTGTAACTTTTACTTTAACAAGCCCCCACACTTTTACATATCTGTTCCTAATAGAACAATTTGGGTTCTGCTTGTGACTATAGTCTCAGTAGCATTTGTGCATATCACCTAGATATGCATCTTTAGCATGGCAAATCCCTGAGCGTAAAATTAACTTCAATCAGCAACACATCCCCAATTTTCCATCTCGCCTCCTAATCCACCAATTGTGATTCTGTGGCTGGCTATAGTTTCTGAACCATCTATACGTATCACCAGAAGACGCATATTTTTTAGTCAACCCCCTTGGAGTAACTTTTAGTTTAACTAGCCCCCAAAATTATACATATATACTTTAATATAAATTAGGAATACCTAACGTTTTCACCAGGAGGGATACATGTGTTCAATAATTTTATAAACTAGCGAGCAGGTGCAAGATATGTTACTTTACTTAATATATTCTTAATACACCCGTCACTATGGACCCGTTATATATATATATATATATATATATATATATATATATATATATATAGCAATCGTTAAAGATGAAACGTTAGGAACCATTATGTCATTTGGTACAAAATTCAGGTTATCATTCTGTTATAACTCTTTTAAAGTTTTAAAGTTAATCAATCTTGACAGTGATAAGTATATTTATAAATTAGCTTCTAAATACGCCCTGCCTTTAGATGCATTTAATATGAGGAAATTCACTTTATTAAAATTTATTAAAAATAATATTTGTAGTATTAAATTGTCTAGATCTTTATATAATACTGATAATTTAAAACATTCCATTAATGATTTACAAAGATCTTTTGTTATTGCTTATGTTGATAAAGCCTATAATAATTATGCTATTATCTGTAACAAATTTTATATACAATTTCTGTTAGATTATTTAAATAACAATAGTCTATTTAAACTTAATTCACACTTCATTAATAGTATTAAACTGAAAATTATCAATATGTATAGTGATTTAAATATTAAATGTAAATTACTTAAAGTTCCATATATAGTGCTAATACCTAAATTTCATAAAAATCCTATAAAATTTAGAACAGTAACTAATGGTCATAATACTTACTCTACAACGAGTAAATTATTTCTAAATTATTTAAATGTAATAAATGATAGTTTACGTATTTCTAGCCATAACTACCTTATTCTAAATAATAGTAAAGAATTAAAGAATAAATTAACATCACTTGATAAACTTATTGGATTTCTTTTAAATTTTTGCTTTTAAAGATATTTTTAATAATATTAAGATCGCTGATATTTATGCAGTAATTTTAGCTCTATATAATACTTATACTACTTATCATACTATTCATACAACATTTACCAAATCTCCTAAATTTCTTCACTTTGTTCTTTTCAATAATTATATATTTCACGGTAATAAATTATACTTACAAGTCTCATGGGTTCCAGAAAGTGGCTGTAGTAGCAATATATTATCTAATTTATACCTTTATCATTATGAAAAATCTTTTACTTCAATAGATTATAAAATTTACAGATATGTTGATGATTTGATTTATTTGGTCTTTACAGACAACTGTGTCAGAGATATAGATTTCTATCCGGATAATTTGGAACAAATTCCTAATGAAGCCACTATTAGTAATAACATTAATTTTTTGGACTTAAATCTTATGATTGAACCTACTAATAGGATAGATACTAATTTCTATGATAAAAAGGACTCATTGACGAAAATTCAATATCTTGGAAAGAATATAAATAACTATTAAAAAAATAATCTGTTTTTACTATAAAAGTAGTAAATTCATTGCATTATATAAGGAAAGTCATGCGCTGCCCACATCAGATTTTACATTATTTATATAAGAAAAGTAAACAGAAAACCCTCACCCAATTTATTCTCGAAATAGTTGTATGCAGTATTTTTACTTTCCGTATACACATATAATGTATATGGAAAGTATTGTGACGGGGTCGAAAATTAGAATTCGAGTTTTCGACGGGAGAGCACGTTTCAAGCATCCCTGATCACGAATGAAACATTTTTAAAGTGATGTCTGTGTGTATGTGTGTGTGTGTGTGTGTGTCAGTGAGACTGTGGAAACTATATCTCACGAGCGAATGGAGTGATACGAATAAAATTTGGTAAAAAAATTACTATCTATGAATACTGGAAGCCTATTGTTTTTGAACACAATCGAATGTTCAGAACCCCCTAAATTTTCGAGTGAAATTTAAAAAAAATCATCAAAAAATCAAAATCTTTAATAAGGTTACGCAAATAGACATTTCTCATGTAATGTTTCCTTAGAAAACGATTGACATAAACTTTAGAACGCCAGCATGAACCGTTCTCGAGGTATTGCACATTTTTCAAATAAATTTATAAAAGAATCCCATAAATTAAAAAAAAACATTAACTGTTGAGAAACATGTTCACTTTTCATATGTAATATCATGCGATACATTGGGTGACATCATTCTCGTGGATCTAGCTCGTTCCATTCACGAGGAAAAATATTTAGAGTAATACTTTTGTATTTGAACGACAACCTGCTATAAGAGTAACTTATTTCTCCTTCCATAACGCTTGGTGAGATTTTGGCGACGAGTTTGGCGGAATGTCATTAACTTGGCGATTTTTTTAAATGTTGCCAAATTAACGAAAATCTCGCCAAATGTAAAAACGACGCCAAATCAATGAAATTGAAGACTAATTGTCAAAATGTCAATATCTTGGAAAGAATATAAATATCCGCTATATTAATAACCTATTTTCTTGTACTTTTAAAGTAGTAAATTCATTGCATTATATAAGGAAAGTCATGTGCTGCCCACATCAGATTTTTTAACACTTTACAACAAAGTTGAAAAGTGTTTATGACTTTGTTCATTCTGTCTGTCTGTCTGTCTGTCTGTCTGTCTGTCTGTCTGTCCGTTAGCACGATAAATGCCGTAAAAATGACTTAATCAAAATGAAATTTTAGTATGTTGTTCAGACGGTCTATAGGACCTATGGGAATATAAATGAATAATATCACGCAATTAGTTTTGGATTGAACCCGGGTTGAAAAAATGGAATACATTGAGCCCTATGGGACCTAATTTTTCAAGCATTTTTTAAGCGGATTTAAAATTCACAAATTGCTTCGAAAATTTTAGGCAATATTCAAATTGTTCCATAAAATATATAAAAAAAAATTCAGCGAAATATATTCAGTAGTTTTTTAAATAAAAATTAAAATAATAATAACACCTCTTATATGAAGCGATCACGTGTCCATGATATGAAACGATCACATGACCCACTTCAAAATGATATATGGCATCCATCTTGTCTCAAAATCGTGATTTTTAAAGTTCTTTCTAATTCATATTGAGTGTTGTATCCATCCTAAAACTACTTTATTTTGGCCTAAATTCTGTGCATCTACATACTTTAACAACGCAATGACAATATATTTCAGTTTAAATGCTCATACAAATTTGATTATTTCTACTATTAAGCCTATTTTTCACCTATGTAAAATGTAAACAGCAAAATATGTAGAATGAGTTGTATTAGAATCGCTGTAATTCTTTAACACAAAATCATTTAGTCCATGGAGTCTGCATGGCTGATATGAATGAAATATTCATTGATTTTAGAAAGAGAAGGACGATAATATTCGATGAAGTTTTACGCATAGAGTTTTACTTACTTGTAGCTCCATGGTCTTAATTTTTAAATAATATAAATTATTATAGTATTGTGATGAATGAAATGAATGGGGGAATTATTTATGAATGAAATGTTGCGTTTATAGAGAGAGCCAGGCGTGCTATTTTTTCTATGACGTCATTTGAATGGATTTCAGTTGTTTTCGATGAAGTTTTCAAATATAATAAATTATCGTAGTATTATGATAATTCTAAAATTATTACCGAGGAATGTATCACATTTTAGAGATGTTTAAACCAGGCAATTTATATTTTAATGCCGTCATTTGAATGAAGTTAATTTTTTTCGATGAAGGTTTAAGGTTTCAAATATAATAAATTAATGTAGTATTGTGATAAGTTTTAAAATATTACCGAGGAATGTATTGCATTTTAGACATGTTTAAATAAAATTGCATTGAAGTTGGAAAGTGTTTCATAATCAATGCTTTAAGCATGATTGATCTTTCTTGTTTAAATTATGCTGAATTTGCACTTTTAATTCAATCTTCGTTTACAGTTCGTAACATGACTTATATTCAAACGTGGCTTAGCGAAACTGCAAACAAGCTAAAATATCTCAAGAACGGCTAAACTTAAGGGGTAATGGGATTGGTCTTATTACTTCATCGTCAAAAATTACGTATATAATAAGCATTCAAATGATATATTTGAGTATAAGTGGCCTTTTATTTTTAGATTTAACGATTTTTGCGGGACATTTAGCAAAAGAAGGCAGGTTCAGATTTTCCGAATCTAACCAAAATATAATCAGCATCTGGATAAGTTGTTTATGTACCAAATTTTAGGAAATTTGATCTATTAATTTTTCATCTAGAGTGGATACAGAAAATTTTTGAAGGCCATTTTGCAAAAAAAGACGGGTTTTTTCTTACCCCGAATCATTCCAAAATCTAATCAACACCAGGATCACATCAGGGTCACCCACAAGAGACTTACTTACCTACCAAATTTTACGAAATTCGGTTAATTAGTTTTTCAGTTAGAGTAAATACAATATCTTCACATCTGGACAGACAGAGACATACACACAGACATCACGCTAAAAATGGGTTTTTCGTGTTCTAGCTAGAGGATCCAAAACGTGTAGATCCGTTGAAAACTGGAGTTGCGATTTCCATTCTTTCCCTGTGCTGCAGGAAAAGTAAAATGTTGAAATTAAATACATTAAGTTCCCAATTAATGAATTTCAAATGCTATTGTAAAGTAGTGAATTAAAAATGCATAAATAAAGTAATCAAAGTATCCATTCACGAACGAGTACCACAAGATCAGTGAAAAAGTGTAAAAAGAGATCGTGACGTATACTCAATAAACCTTTTGATTGGTCAGTTACAGTCAAGAAATTGTAGGATCTTTGCTGATGCAAAGATTCGTTCAAGATGTTGTACACAATAATTTTTCTTTCAACTGCCATTTTACACAATGCAATTTCGCCCAATAAGTTAATGGCTTAATTTATTGCATCGTTTACAGAGGCCTTGAGACATGGCTCGGTTGAAAATGTTATATATAATCAACGACTGAGTTTTTGAATTTTTTGTGTGGATAGTCTGCGATATATTTAGTCGATAATTCTTCGTCTATTAGTCGAATGGATTTCATTTACAGTTTTTAAGAAAGATAATTTTTCAATTTTTCCAATGGTATCAAGATGGGAAAATCTGTGATAACATTTTAGGTCACGAAAAAAAAAAATTGTGCGAATAACGTGCGAATATCGTGCAGTCGTAAATCGGGTTGAAACATAACATAATTAAAAAAAGAAGAATACAAAATTTAAAAAGATTAACATTGATGGGCACATAACCAGGTCATGAAGTACCTGTATACCAAATTTCATGTCTGTACGGCGATTAGATATCACGTTATAGACTGCATAGAAGCTCAGATATATTACTTTGCTGGGTATAGAAAGAATTGCCAGGCATTGCCCGGCTTCTAAATAACCGCCCATCACCTACAAATAATTAAATAAGCGGCCACTAACGAAATAATACATTTGAACACAATTTAAAATGACTTCAGTCTTAAACCTGATCGAATCAAATCACATGTGCTTTCAGCAACGACAAAAAAAATAAATCTGATGTGGACAGCACATGACTTTCCCTGCAGACTCATATTCACATGCTCTTTATTTCTTCAATAACACTAATATGCAAGGTTTTGTTGTTTTGAAATGAAAATGTCTAGTGGAAAGGATTTTTTCTGCAGATTACGAAACTGACCTTGAAAAATTCGTACCACGTCAGGTTTTTTCATAAATCACGGAAATATGAAAATGTTAAAAAGGGTAAATTTTTAACGACATCCATACATCACAAAGTTTGTAACGTGTGAAAATATTCTCTGGGGGGACGGTATGCATGTGTAACGAATAGATGAACACAAATACATATAAAAGGCGGCAGATAATCGAGCGTCTAGTGACCTTCTCAAGGAAGGAGGCAGCAGTGGGGCCACGTACGACTGACTCATTTCCGTTAATCGGTGATTTATTTTTGTGCATCTATTACACATGTATTCTTTCCTGCCAGAGAACATTTTCTCACGTTATAAACGTTGTGATGTATCAATGTCATTGAAAAATTACCTTTTTTTTACAGTTTCACATTTTCGTGATTTGTGAAAAAACCTGACATGGTACAGATTTGTCTAGGTCATTTTCGTAATCTGCAGAGAAAATCCGTTCCGACACATGTCTTTATTTCAAAACAACAGAAAAAAAGTAAAAAAATGCAGATTAGAGTTATTCATTAAATTGAGTTTAATTTCACCCATAATTATTTCAAATTACACTGAATTTACACTTTTAATTACATTTTTGTTCTCATTTGATAACTGGACTTATTGTCAAAGGTGTCGTAACGAAAATGCGAAAAAAAAATAGAATATCTCGACAACGGCTAGTCATAGTGTAATGGGGTTGGTCTTATTCTTTTCGCAGTCAAAAATTATGTATAAAACAAGTATTTAATTGATATATTTGAGCATACGTGGTCTTATATTTTATATTCTGGCGATTTTTGCGGGCTATTTCTTAATAGAAAAGGCAGGTTCATTTTTTTAAAAACGTACCAAAATCTAATCAGCACCAGGATGACTCACATGTGATTTTGACCAAATTGTGGGAAATTTGGTCGATTAGATTTTTAGCTACAGTGGATACAAAAATTTTTGCGGGGCATTTCGCAAAAAAAAAAAGTAAATAATAATAAAGCTCTTCGGTCCATTTGTTTTCTAGTTACAGTGAATACATACACTGCACAGACAGACAGACGTACAAACGTCGAGTTAAAAATTGTTTTTTCATCTCCCTCCCTCTCCTCCCCCACTCAGCCCTTCCCAAAATATCCGCTTCCCTATGGCCACAAACTAATATAGATTTCTAGTATTTCTGTGATAGTATAGTTCCTGTGCCTACGGTAAAACAAATTGCTCCTTATCTTGCATGTTTTCGCATCCTCAAAAAGTGTTGATCTCGGAAAGCTTGCGACGGCCTGCGAAATTCGTTCAAAAATCAAAGACATGTCTCGGATATATTACTATAGTAATAATATTTATTATTTGGATTTAAAGCTAATTATAGAACCTACTAATGGGATAGTTACTAATTTATATGATAAAAATATTTTTTTAAATTTAATATTAATAAATTATTACTTTTTAATTCCTGCAACTCGATTCAATTGTTTAGAAATATTATACTTAATCAACTTTTTAGAATTTATAGATCATCAGATAAAAAATTTCATGCTTTGCACATTAATAACCTCAAAATTACCAGTAAATTTTATAAATATCCTGCATATTTAGTAAATGGTATAGTTAATAAGTTTCGATTAGCCTAAAAAACTCTTAATCTCTCCTTAGTATCTTATTTTAGCCGTACTTCTACATTCTCTTGAATTTATTATATTTTCATCTTTTTATCTAGCAGCTTAAACTGTAGAATATCTCATTTTATTACTTTTTAGTAGCACGGTTTTTATTACTCTCTTTGGCAACAGCAAATCACATCTTTTCATTTCTGCATATGGCAACATTGGTCTAGTCATATTTTGCTCGACATGGTTGTACTAATGAAGTGTATTTTAAGGTATTTATGTTTCCTTTTTTTTCCAATCTATATGCTTGTCGTCCATATAACACAAGTTTATAGATAAAATCTATCTTGTGTTTCAGAAACAAGCATTTTTGTGTTCATTTCGAAGGGATATATGGACTTGACAAGAATTTTTTGTAAATGAACTTATCTTAAGCCTAAAGCTCTTCCACGTGCAAGCTTTTTTGCTTGATTTTTTGTATTCCTATTTCCATTCCTTACCTTTGAAATTTGTTGATTGTCTTTGTCTTTATGACCTGCTTTACGCTTTATAATTTCCTCCTTATGTTTGAATTTCTTTTATTTCTTTGTATTTTGTAGAAAATTTTGGAATAGTGTATTATGAATTACTACTTACATTCTAACATTGGATTAACAATTTTATATTTTTGTATTATATTTTATTTTATATTTTATATTGCTTTTTTCTAAAATGGTCAGTTATATTTTAAGCATGTTCTGGAAAGAAATGAATGATTAACGGCAAGTCAATTTCTGTATATCGTAATATAAATATCAAAGAGGTTTAAAACGTACGAAAAAAAATATATTTTTTTTCAAATTCACAAGTCGTCTAATAATTGTATGTATTCCATACACAGTTTTTTTGAAGAGAATTTTTCGATTTTCCAATAATGTCAAGATGAAACTTCTTTAACAATATTTTGAGACTCTAAAGATTAGATTTATGATATCGTCAAATATCATTGTGAATCGGTTTAAGACATAAAGTAACTAAACAAGTAAGATCAGTGATGCATAAAGCATTGATTAAGAAACACTTTGCAACTAAAATGCAATTTTATTTAAACATCTCTAAAATGTGATACATTCAGCGCTGATATATTTTTAATTATCACAGTACTACAGTACTTCATAATATTTGAAAACTTAAAACTTGATGGAAAGAAATAAACTTTATTCAAATGGCGTCATCGAAATATAAATCGTCTGACTCTCTATGTAAAAACAATGAATGTTTCATTCATATCACTTTTAATGCAGACTCCAGAGCTAAATAATTGTGAGTGAAAACATTCAGAAATTCTTATACAACTCATTTTAAAATCACTTGTTTACATTCTGCATCCATTAAAATTAGACTTCGTTGTAAAAATAATAAAAGTTTAATTTTCATTTAAACTCAAAACTATTGTAATGGCGTTAGCATAGAATATAGATGCATATAAAGTACGTGAAAATAAAGCGGTTTTCGGACAGAGGACATTAATTTATTTACACAATAAATATTTACACAAATTTATTTAAAACAAATACTTTCCATATTCAAAATTGGTTTGTATAAAAATTTCACAAAAACAGTATTGTACAGAGTCTCACAAACTAAAGTGGAGCAGATGGTAAAAAAGCATGAAATTGCCTGTCTAACGTTAACTAGTAGATATTAAATTGGAGAGAGAGAGAGAGAGAGAGAGAAAAATACATATTAGGAAAGGCTCCAAATGGATAACTCACCAACATCATTAGCCATCGTCGGTCACGCAGAGCCGATCGTCAAAACACGTCTTTTCTGCATTGTCTCGGAGTCAATTCTCCCATCTCTTTTTTTAAAATTTCTAAAACTGTCTATCTCTCCAAGATTTTAAAACACGCCTCTGAGACGTTGAAAACCTTCTCATTGGTATCTGGGGCGTAACCCCTTAACCCCAAAGCAACATCATTGGCTTTTTAGACGCCGCAGGCCAAAAACCCTTTCAAAGCCCCTGGAAACCGATACCCTTTCGGTCGCTAATTCAAAAGGGCCGCCAGCCCTATGATCCCTTCCGACTCTGACAAAATTGCATATTTCGACAAAATGCGATCTCCAAAGGTCCACGAGCATCCTGTTTTCGTGTGCAGCTGGCATCCAAGGGCTGCTCCCCCAAAATGCATTCGTTAACTCCAGATCGCACCCCCGAAATATTGGATCATGGATTTACCATGTGACACCACTTTTCCGGTGGACTAATTTGCATTTGCGATTTTTACCGTTTAGCCACTAGTTTCAAATTTGTCTAACCCACATTTGAGTCTAGATTGACATTATGTAGGCACTGAAGCCTAAATTGATAGCATTTAGGCACTGGTTTCCTACTGATTTAATTACCATTTGCTCCTATATTGGTACCGTTTAGGCATCAGTTTTCTAATAACCTAATTAGCATTTCATCCAAGATTGATAACGTTTATGTACTGGATTGAGAACTGAATTAGTACTTGAACCAAATTAGCATTTGAGACTGAATTAGTACTACTTATGAACTGGTTTCTCAAAGGCTTATTTGGATATCATATGATACAGTTCATACGATACAGTTCAGGTAGTCTTTTCCAAACTGGTTAATTAGCAATTGAGCTTAGATAGGTACCAATTAGGCACTGGTCATCATTACAAATAGCCTTCAGTATAAATACTTTAATTTTAGTATAATAGTTGAAGAGTTCCAGTGTGTATTAAAGGTCATACTCCTAATGTAAGCCCCCACAGGATCGGTCTTCCAACAAACACCATCTTGGCACCCCTTGCTATTGCCTTGTAGACGTCGAAACCGTTTCGAATGCCCCCGTCCACGTAGACATCTCTCCTAGGGATGATTTTACTTACAGCATCTACAACTTCAGGAAGCACATCAATCTGCAAATAAAAGTAATTTTTGATTAAAATACTCAAAACTGCTGTAAAAAAAAAGTCTTTAATAATGCAGCGTAAGACAATTAAATACCTGTATCAACCGATTTTGGAGGCAAAGATGCTTTCTGTTAAACAGGATGAGTAGGAATGATAGAGGAAAAATTTACCAAACAAGCGATACTACGATTTGAACCCCTATATAATGGTGTTCGTGTCATTCTCGTTTATTCATTTCTTAAATTTTATTTTCTCGTTTATTCTTTCTTGCTTTGTTCTTTCCATCTATGATTCCTGTTCATTCTGTTTAACTTATATCGGTGATTGCTTTGTCTCGTACTCTGACTCACTTGACGGGTTTCGGGAAGGTCACTGCAACCGATTATTCTACCCCCTTGGTATATTTAGTCATATTTCTTCTGGATGCTTCTCGACCTTTTTCACTCAGTTACGGCTGCTCGCACTCTCACATGTACGATGGGTTCCAGCCTCATGGATAATGGTAATACTTGATTTCCTATATATTTTTTTTTCAATTCTTCCTCTTTTAAAGCTTGTATGAGAAGGGATTCCTAACGTGAATAAATTACCCATATCTTAGTAAGTTAACCGGGATCTGGAGATATTAATAGTAAAGCTTATCAAAATAATTCCAATGTGGACTCAGACTAACTCAAAAGTTAGCCTCGGCTTTTGATGAAAGTTAGCAATTAATACATCCCGTTTAACCTACAGTATAAATTTTAAATCACTCTCTGAGACTGCATAATCAAAGATTCTGATTTTAATGTGCGAAGGTATACATAAGTCAATTTAGGACGTACTAAAAATAAGAACAAATTTGAAATTCAAAAACAACATAATTTTATTATAATATTAAGGTTAATAATCTTGATTAAATAAGACATATTTCAAAGTGGCAACTACTGAATTCTCATATTTTAAATATTCCCAAAATTTGGTACAATTTCAATTACAGAACACTTAAATTCCTCATTTGCATAATTGCTAGAAAGCTTTGATTTAAATTTTATATCAATTGTCTCTGTAAAATTTTAGAATTCTTTTTCAATTCAAAATAAAATTTATGTTCAATATTATATTTTATATATTCAAAATCATAAAGAGCTAATTCCGTTTCCGTTTTGTGCAAAAGTTGTCTCTTTTAAATTGAGTATCTAAAGATATGCATTATTATAACCCTCATAAATGCTTTTTAATAATCAGATAAATCGGCAACTCACCACAATATGCTTTGTCAGACGTATTTCTAATCACTGATATATCTTTTAAATGTTCACTGAAAACTTTAGTTCTTTTTTACAATTTGCACAGTACATCTTAACAGCATAACGCAGGGATCAATCACTCACACTAAATGTTTGTTTGGCTCCTTTATAACTTCTTATATTTGTGCACAGGTCCTTTTTGATGCATTACGAAATGACATATCATTCATCGAAATTTAATTGCTCCTTATTGCACTATGTCTTATTGAAGATTCAGAAACCTATGGATTTTCATCATTCCATTCGGATTATCAGGGATTCGGGTGATTCCGAGTTCAGGATTTTAACATTCTCCATAATTCACTTTTCGTAAATTCACAATTATTAAAAATCGTTCTACCTGATTATTCATTCCAGAAAACCATCCTTACCAGGTGGCCTTATGAAAGTGTGACAAGACATCCAGCAGTATCAGTGCTTTAGATATTCAGCGTGCTTAAAGGAAGGTCGGAGATTCATTAGTCATTTCGATTACTTGCATTTCAGCGTATGTACGTTTATCAGGAAATTCATATCAAATATATATATAGCAGTTCTCGTTCATACTGGAACTGTTACTGTTACTTAGTTGCGTATATCATGTAGATTGCAATCCATCTGGAGAGCTCTGGCATCTTGCTTCCATACTCTGTATCAGCAAAAGTTTGAATGCCTAAAAAAATGGCTAAATCGGATTCGGGATGGCAAGGACATACGACCTCTCCACCCGACAAAAGCGTGGTCATCTCTCTTAGTGCATAGTGCATGCCTTGGACCATACAACTATGTGCGCAAGTATACAGGCTTGACAAGGCTCCAACTTGTCTGTTGTAACATTGCGCTCCTGTTACGTCTGTAAAGCACGTGTCCAGATCTACATGTGTGGTCCTTCTGGGAATCGATGGAAGGCCATAAAAGCGAAATAAAAGATGTCTCTCCCTGACTATGCAGAATCTGCAGGGAGTGGGCGTCGCGAGATCCATAAACCTTTTAGAGTGTCATCTGGAATTGCCTTGATTGGCATTTTCACTGCTACTCCAGAGTATAACCATTCAATCCCCGTATCATATATCGTGATATATATATTTGTATTTGAGTTATAATAGATTTTCAGTTTTGCTGCGGGACAGCTTTTCTTATAATTCGTGAATCATAAGTGATAAACATATAGTTTTCATGGGAATATATTCTGTATTTAATTTAAAACACTATGTATTAATTTTACATTGATTGGAATATAAAAATTTATGCTAATAGCAATTGAACTTATAATGATATAATAATATGTAATGAAGGGTGATTGGAATGTTTTTTACAGGAACTTATGTATTATAGTGATTATACTTTGACTAAGAGAGTTTGTAATTGTCCCACTTGATGAATAGTGACTTTACATTGAATAAGTTAGTATACAGTTGACTTTCTGGTGATCGAACTTTTGATATACTGAGTAATCTGACGCCATTGATTAAAATTCTGTCATTCTGGTTGGGGTTTTTGTTTAAGAATTAGTTGAAAAGATTTAATATTGATTAAGTATTTTGAATTTTGGTGGAATTTTAATTGAATTACCCAATTTATTGGGTTAATTGTATTGATAGTACTTGCATTGGTTACTTGCTAGTCATGTTATATGCAGTGGAACTAGACGAGTTAATTGGCTCAATTCCTGATCCTGATACATTCATGGTCTTTCCCCTTTCGGAGGAAGATGATGATTATTGGTATCCACTTCGGGATGTGATTAATTTCTTGGAAGAATTTAACTATATTTGTCATGAGAAGAGGTCTTCTCATTTTGTTCGTCCCTTGCAGGAACTTTTGACTTCACAGTATTTGAGGTCCCTAAAGGATATAATTCTCCAATTTGGTGATGCTTATATTCTAAAGGATAATCAGCTGGATGACAGTATTGATGTTTGTAAGGATAAGGGTGAAGAAGTAGTACATCTTTATAGATTAAACCGAGAAAAAGATCGACTCATTAAGTCTCTGAGGGAAAGAAATTTTGTTTTGGCGACATCAGTTAAAGATTTAATGGAAGATAAATTTCCAGAAGATTATAGTAAAATGGTTAAGTCTGGTGAGGGTGATTCAGTATCTAGGTCCTTGGAGACCGAGGTGGATGTGCTTGATTTGCGTGAAGCGATGAAGTAAAAGGAGGCTCTCCTTCGTGATTATAGAATGAAGCTGCAACAGGTTGATAGGGTTAAGATTTCTGATTGTCTAGAAGAAAATGAGGATTTGCAGAAAAAGTTTACAGAGACTGAAATAACTTTAAACGAGGCTAGGGTCAATGCTAACGATTCCCTTCGTTTACTGAATAAAAAATCTAGTAAACTGGATAGGATGAGGGTGAATTTGGAGGCAAAGGATAAGGAAATTATGGATCTGAATCTTAGACTCGAATTGATTAAAAAAGGAACCCCTATTTCTGAGGGTATTGCTGGCCCTTCCTTGATGATCTGTGCTGAGGGAGATGGAATTGATGGGCCTCCTGATGTGGTGAAGGAGACTGCTGGATCTTTGGATACTTCTGTTGTAGAAGACAGGGCTATTGAGGAATCTGTTCCTCCTCTTGTAGATACTGTAGAGTTATCGCCTTCTTTGGTCCATCTTTTGGACAAGGTTACGGATGAGCACTTTCGTTATTGTTTTTTCTCTGACAATCGAGCGGTCCAGCCTGGTATGGTCACTAAGGATATTTTGACGAAGTTGGGACAATTTTTGAGGTCCAAGAGGGAATCTATCTTTTTCTAGGTCTTTTCAAAAAGGATTAATTAAGAGCTTTCTACAGCTTCTGATTAGTTGTATGTTGGTTGCCTCCCGAACTCTTAAATTTACCAAGGCGGCCCTGGTCAAGTGTCGTGAGCTTAACAGAATTAGTTCCCCTATTACAGGGCAACCTTCTGGGGAGGTTAATCCTCTTGATACGGGACAAGATCTACCTAGTGGCCTGGCTGTGTCCGGGAAAGGGCCGGACGAACGGTTAATGGCTTCTGATACTTTAAATAGGTTACTTGCCCCTCACTGTACTTTACGCAATGAGTTATCTGAGGAGATGAGGGGTTCTTTGGCTGTTTTGGATGGTGTTATTAAGAATTTGTCGCTTGCTTCCCATAGGGACGGTTCGTTTGGGGCAGGCGAGGTACAGGAGGTTGGTGATTCACCGGTCTTGTTGTTTACATTGGACTCTCGAATGGTTTTGATTTCGCCTCTCAATAATACTACGTATAGGGATACCATTGGAGCTTTGCATATAATTGTATATATTGTGTATTTTTTACATGTGTATGACGGTATGTGTTATTACATTATGTATATTTTTGTTTTGTTAAGTGTATTGACAAATATACAAGTTGTGTATTGATAAACGTAAATTTCGGCTGATTGCTTTAAATTTTTGGCTAATAGTACTGTTGTTGATATAATGTAGTAATGTATTTTACTTTAAAAAGATAAAAAATGTTATTGTGATGGAATAGTTTATTTTAGATGTTTGTTGGAGTATGGTTTTACGTAGTGATTGTCGGATAAACAGCTTTGTTTTGTATTTGGATTGTTTATTTGATTTTATTTGTATTTATATAATGAAAATGCTGGAATAATTGGACTTTTGTTGTAGGATTTTTCCTGGAACAATTGATTAATGTTCTATTTGGATTCTTGTCATATTTATGGCATTGTGGCCTTCTTTTACTGTTTGATGATATTTGTATGTTTTTATATTTTCCTGTTATATAAAAACAGAAGTATGTAGGCCTGTTGTAACTGCCTGGGCCGGGCGCCCCTATTTTTGGTAAATAAATCCTTGGGTGTTTTGGGTTGTGGGCGCGTCGCTTGGGGAAGTCGGTGGCTTCCTCTGTCCGGTGGGCTTGGGTTGGCCGTTGGCTCTCCTTTTTGCTGGGGATCACTTCTTTTTCTCGGCTCTGCCTTTTGGATGCTCTGCCTTTCGGGCGAACCCTCGGGTCTGGGCCGCGCTAATCCCCGTATCATTAAATACAACATCTTGTGCCTTCTTTGTCTGCTGTATTGGCAGTTTACAAAAGGATATGGTATCTCTTTTTTGAGTCTTTTATTGCAGCAGTGCAGCTGCAAGGGATACTTCTGGGAGGTCGCCGGATTCTCTTGTGAAACTGCTCCTCCATACCAGTCATTGCTGTTGCTATGGTCACGATATTTCTTCCTTTCTTTTCGAAGAAGTGCACAAACTCAGTTTCCGTTTTGCTTCCATTTCACACATTAACTCTCATTATTCACCATAATTAAATACATAAAAGAACACAAATTTGTCCAGTGAATCTGATTCACTGCGACAACTTGCAGTCTGTGCATTAGCATTTATAGTAACTTACTAGTGCCAATTCTGAAACAAGCATGTATTTGGGTTAATTAGAGTTAGATGCTCAGACCTGAAGAAGAGTCTGGGATCACTTTGTATGGTTTTGATCATTTTTTAAATTTTCCGGATAAAACGTGAAGTCGAATTGGTATTGGGATCTATTGCACCCGCAATAACATCGTCAACGTATCACATATATATTAACTCGTTGTTAAGGTGTGACTTTGACTCGTACCAATGTGAGTAAATATCATCCAGTATCGACGAACATCCTCCCCCAATAGGAAATATGGATTTGTTTGTAAAAACTTGAGCCGTTAAAGTCGTTAAACAATATGTTTTCGAATATCTCTATTTTTACAATATATTTGCATTTGCAAATTTCAATGTATGGTTGCATATCATATCGCTCATATGTTTCGATTAAAATATCATACAGTTTATTTAGATGAACATTATTATATAAGTCCTTAAAGTCAAAGCTCTTAAGGTAAATACTTTCAGGAATATACCTTAATGCTTCTATTACTTCCAAACTGTTGGCAATCATGTATGCTCCCATACCATTGAGTTTTGCATTGTGCTATGGTAGCAATGAAACCTCAAAAGAAAAACTTTATATAGATTATAAATATTTAAATAATTTTATAAATAAATACGTTATCACTTATGTAGATAGAGTAAGTTCAAATTATACATTCATATGCAAAAAATTATACAAGGTGTCCAGTGCTGTCGGTGCCCAATGGCTATTTCCTCAACCGTTAGTCACAGAGATATACTTCCAATTGCAAAAATATTTTTAAATTTTAAAATATATTATCTTAGAGACAGTTTAAATCAATAAATAAATTTCTGAAAGAAATACGAAATATAAAAGTTTATATGGTCCCCCGGTCCAACCAATTATATTTAGGAAAATCATTCTCATACAATTTCATGCAAAATAAATAAATATCTCCCTTTTACGACCAAAATTCACCGAGTTATAAAGCATTAAACTTTATAATGAAAGTCGCTTTTCCACACATGAAAATTTCCCGTTTCAGGCAACCAACCAATCAGGGACCGTATTAACCATTTCTCCAGGCAACCAACCAATCAGGGACCGTAATGACCATGATGTTATACTTACTGTAGCAGGAGCGTTATCCAATTCTCTTCCTCCGTGATTTGACACTAAAATTGCCGATGCACCCGAAAGAATGGCCCGTCTTGCATCGTCCCCTATATTAAAATGCATTTTTAGTGTATTAATCGTTTTCATTTGCAAGATGGTAATTGAACATTTTACATCATAATATATGCTCAAATTGTAAAACATTAACTTTACAAACGCGTGGCTTCTCCATGCGTGTATAATTCTCGAAATTATAAACATTTTATTTTGCGACAACACTTTTCTAAGTGCCACACTCCACAAATATTGCGTGAATAAAAAAAATGTGCAGCGTCATGACAGATAGAAACACTACATTAGTATGTTAAGTATACAAATACGTAAACGTGACATAAATGTTAAACAGTTTATGCTACAGTCATTAAGAGGGGTAAATATTTTGAGTTTAACTATAATTTATACACAAATGCGGTGAAATAAATTGTAATTTTTTTATACCGTAATGAGGGGGCAGGGATACTATTATGTGTTTTAAGATACTTCCTTGAAAAATTCGAAGTATATTTCAAATAGATACTGTTGCCATCATCATGTGAAGAATGTTGCCACGGCAGTAGCAAATATAATTTATGATGCCACATTTAGAACCACCTTTTCAGAGAGTTTCGATTGTTCGGATCGCGCTTCCACTGCATATTAATAGTACACGTGAACCAGATTTAGCTTATTAGGCTTTAGTCCTTCCGGTGCAGCTTCGTGCAGTCTCACCTTAATCTTTAAGAAATCTATAACCGTCTGTGTGGTAGAATCGCCATTGTCTGTCATAGAGAAATGCATATTTGTCGCATATAACATGTTGTCTTGCCGCTATTGCAATATCGAATATTTCATCTTGAGAAGCCAGAAATAAACACGAAACCGATGCATTATATATATTATCTGCAATGGAAACGCCATCCTAGGATTGGGAATGCCCCCTATAAGTGGACTTCGTGAATATTAACGTAGCCGTTGCAATCTGCGCTCGATCTTTTAGAAATTAGAAGTCGGTTACGTAGTAGAAATAAATTTATTGTTCTTCATAATAGGTTCGACAAATTGTAGCACATACTAACTTTAAAACTGCCATTTTCATGTATCGAGTATTTCACGCTACCGAACCTATTGACAGTGGGTTTTCAAATAATTTCCTGGTTAGGGACGTTAAATTATTTTGAAATACACTATTTCTCTTTTAATTCAAAATTATTGTTGACACAGTAATGAAAGATAATTTTATTTTCCTGCAACATCCGGTAATGTATAGGGAAAGTATTGGAATTGTGTCGAAAATCGCAACTCTGCGTTTTCGACTGATCTACACGTTTTGGGACCTCTGGAACACGAAAATCTATTTTTAACATAACGAGGAGATATGGAACCATCAACGCCTCCTAGCGGCTGAAACTTAAAGCTGGAACTTAGAAATTAAATATTTCTAAGTTAATTAAATTTCTATTAAAGATTGGAATTTAGAATGTCTTCTAAGATTCATAGAAACTTTTAAGTGGGTGGCAACACCTGGGATTCACCGCTAGAGGTGGAGCAGAAACCATTTTTGGGGGTCGCAACACCTGGATTAACCGAAATATTGAATACGATACTTGTGTCTTATTTTAAATATTGGAGTTGGAGTTCAGAAATGAAATATTTCTAAGTTAAATTTCTAATTTGTAATATTCAATACGATACTTGGGTCTTATTTAAAATATTGTAGTTGGAATTTAGAATTTTTTGTTGGGCATTCAGGTTGTCATGGTAACACCTAGGGATTGATTCTAAGTTAATAAATCTTCTAATTTAAAATTTTGTAAGGTGATACTGAGGAATGTGTTCAGCATTCAGGTTATTACGGTAACATCTGGAAGTTCTGAACCGGAATCTTTGTTAATCTTAAAATTAACAAATACCTGTTTTATACTTTCTAAAATGTGGTATACGCAGCGCAACATCATGGTGGAAACTTAAAAATTTTAGAATTCCTACATGGTTATGTTGGGGAGGGGGGATTACACAAGCTTGTAACATCCTTGTACCAAGGGCGAGCCAAGGTCATTTCTAATATCGAATATCCCTCCTATATATAGCGGTTACGAAAACTTAACTCTGAAGTTAACTGTGAATTTAATTAGCGAATTTAATTAAATGAATCAAATTTAATTAGACGAATCGAATTTATAAATGCAAGTGTTTGAATTTCACAAACAGTGGGATAGAGATGTTTTGAATTTAGCAAATGTAAGTTTTATATTGTTTGAATTTAACAAATGTGCGTTTCGAACTTTTCAAATGTAAGTTTTGAATTTATAAATGCAAGTTTTTTACTTTCACAAAATCATAGATACATGCTTTAAACCTCTTGAATTAACAAATGTGTAAAATGAATGACTTAGATCGGGTGAGAGTGATATCAGTCATGGGTGTCAGTTTCGAATTATAAAAATATGTGTTTTATGCCACTTGAAATCGGTTCTTTAACGGCGATCCGTGAAACATTTAAGTGGGTAGAATTACATTCATGTAAATTTTAACATTCGGAAAACCCCCAGAGTTCTCAATTATTTATTTAAATCCCGTTATTCCTAATTATTTATTTAAATCCCAAAATTCAACTATAGGGTGTCTCAGACATTTCTAAAATAGAGGTGTATACATCTTAATTCTTAACATTTTATATAGGAATACCATAATGTGGCATTCCCTAAAAAATAACTCTGGGGTGTCTGCATCTTATTTCTTAATCGTTTATTTAAATCCCTTGATTTTCTAAAATAGAGATGTCTTAGACATTTTTTAAATGCAGGTGTCTACAATGTTTGTAATGTGTGCTTTTAATTGCAGTCCCGACAATTTAGACTTCCACTAAAAACAGCAAATATTTAATTTCTATTAATTAAAAACAACATTAATTTCTAAAAGAGTGCTCAATGAAATTAGCTGCCGAATGCGATAAGATTTTCCCTGCTTGGGCAGTGATATCAGCCCCGCTTAAAGTGCCTGCGGTGCTTGAAGGGGGAGATAGGAGTATGAATGGGGAACACGAACAGCGTGGTTATTATATTGTTTATCGTTGCAGTTTACAAAGATTATGAATGGGGAACACGACCATCCTGGACATTACATTGCTTATCATTGTAGTTTACAAAGCACTAGAACTACAATTCACCCAAAAATAATGACTATAATGTAATTGACCTGAAGAATAAATGTATAATATAATTAATCTAAAAGTATTACTTATGTGATACCACCTGAAATACTTGAAATAATTCGAGTTTTCTAAAATATGGTTGTATGCAGCGTTTGTTATGGAATTTGGTTAATATCAGTGTGTGTGTGTGAAAGCCCCAGGCCGTCCGACTCGTCCATAGGACTTAGAGTATCTATTTGGACGGCCGGGAAGGAAAGTTAGCAGAAGCCAACTCCCAATGCCAACGTCCTACGGTCCAAAGCAACGTTTATTTAAAGCTTAAAATAGTTTTACATTGGGTTACATATTTTATTTTTACAAGATGATGGGATGAGCATAGACATTTTGATGATGATATATACATAGTTTTCTTTAAACATATATGTTGCTTTTTTATACATAGTTGTTGATGATTTGAACAGAGACATTTTGAAGACATTATGATATATACATATGGAATTTTACACGTAGATGTTGATTTATATAGGAGACAGAGGTGTTATATGTAAGTGATAATGCTAGTAATAAGCTAGTGATATAAAGGAGGTGTAAAATGATAGATGGGGTAGAAGCCCATTAAATGGTATTAAAGATATTAATTATTAAAATTTATGGTAAGCTGATATAAAAGAGACATCTCTAAAATTGTGAGAGAACGTGAAACTGGATAAATAATGAGTTATTGGGAAGTTGATAATTTACATGATGCGAGTAAAAGCAATATCACTATTACAGTGTCACTGTAATATCACTATTACAGTGTGTGTGTGTGTGTAAGTGAGTGATTTTTCTTTTTCTAAATTGTAGTCCCACCAACCCCGCCAATTTAGACTAGATAGAAAACAACAAGTGTCTAATATCCAATATAAATCAGCGCTACAATTTAACTGTGATTCTCATAAATTTGATAATCTTCTTCTTTTTCGTAAATCTTCCATTAAAAAAATAATTTTCTTCTTTTTTCTTAAAAATATCATTCTTCATAGCCTTTAATATTTCTTAAAAACACAAGTATGGGCCCCACCTCCAGCCCGATGTATAAAATACATCCTTACACTGTATGTATTCTTTTTCTATTCAAAAGCATCTTCCTCGTAAATCTTCTATTAAAAAGCATTTTCTTCTTTTTTCTTTTAAATATCATTCTTCATAGTCTTGAATATTTCTTAAAAATACAAGTGTAGGCCCACCTCCAGCCCGATGTATAAAATACATCCCCACACTGTATGTATTCATCTTTCATTCAAAAGCACTTTCTTCGTAAATCTTCTACTAAAAGGCATTTTTTTCTTTAAATGATTTCTTCATAATCTTGAATATTTCTTTAAAGTACAAGTGTAGGCCCACCTGAAGCCCGATGTATAAAATACATACCCACGCTATATGTATTAATCTTCTATTCAAAAGCATCCTCTTCGTAAATCTTCTAAAAAAAGCATTTTTTTAAAATAATTTCTTTTTTTTTCTTTAAAGTCCTCAATATTTCTTAAAAATACAAGTATGGGCCCCACCTCCAGCCCGATGCATAAAAAGCATCCCCCAGTGTATTTCATGTATTTATTCTTCTGGTATATTAAAATGCCCATACGCCAAGCTGCTGAGACCATCTTCTAAAATATAACGGTTATCATGAAAGGGTGATAAGGCTATTTTGTTAACTTCGATGGTATAAAGTTTATGATGGTCGTGATTGATCCGTATCTGCTTCTCCCGAGTTGTTTTCAGATTAAAAAGGCATTCTCGATAATGATGTTTAATTTCCATCTGCACAATGTATTTGCTAATGCCTTTCGCTGTTCTTTTCTCCATGAGGGGTATTTTTGAACTATACATTTTAGCTCGAAGTCCAACAAATTCCACGGCAGGAACTGCATTCAGTTCGTCTTTCATTTTTCCAATCGTTTTTTTATTGTCTTCACTGAAGAGGGGATGGTCCTTGGGATAGTCGAAAAAATCGTAGAAGTGTTTATGCTGACCCATATCTTCATAGATATCAGCAGTTTGGATTTCATAAGCCAATGAATCCGTGTCCGTGAAGAGAAGTGAAGCTTTTTCCCCATATTGTTTCTTTGTGTTGTTATAATGGAAGTCGTACATGAGCAGTTTGGATAGCTCTAGGATAGCAAAACTAGCATAGATGGGTCGATTCAGTGTTAGAGTCCTTTTGATTATTTTCATGGCTACGAGATCGTTGTCAAAAATTTTGCAGGAATTAAATGTTGGCTCAGCAACTAATTTTTGTGCCTTTTTATCCGTGTTTACCAGTTGTATATCAGCTCTAATCCTCAAGTTCTCCATAGTTTTTCCAAACACTGCGTTATTCATCAGCTTCAAGAAATCTTTTTCAGAATTGTTCTGGGCCTTCTTTCTTTGCTCCGTTTTAAATGTAATGTATTTCTGTAGCCAGGGTTTCTGCGAAAAATCCATGATTTGGTCACTTTGGTTAATATGCCCATACGCCAGTCTTGACCTTTAAGTTGGGAACGAGTTTTTCACAAGGTGTGAAATGAGAATTACGGGTGTTTCTAGCATTTTCTCAGCATAAGGTGATAGATAAGAGCGTGTAATTTTCAGCTTTTCAGGAGCGAGAGGATATTCGTTATGGAGGTGATGCAGGGATTCTGGATACTCTTCTGGTATATTAAAATCAGATCCACTTCTAGAATATATCCTTTAGGTCCATCATCAGATATAGAGCAAATCTAGTCTTGTGTAACGTGTGTGGCGGGTATCCATTTAAAATCTGCATAAGGCAGGGGCTGAGACATGGCCCATCCATATAAGTTGTTGATATCCAGATACATTATATATGTGTTAGGCTTGCTTGGATTAAAATCAGGAAGGTAATTGTTATTAATCTTGCTATGCCGATGCGAAATCATAGAAATCCCGCCGGGAATCATTCGCTATATGAAAAGATGCATATCAATGTCGGTGAGCAATTCTAGAGGTTGATCCAACATTTTTAAAGAAGCCTGCCAAGCCAATCCAGGAGCGGTCATCATATGGGCAGCATCTAAATCATAATTATTTTTACGGATTTTCCTCAATGCGGCTTTAGAAGAAGCCATAGTACCACAGATCAAATTTTGTATCTCTGCCAATCCATTAGAGACGCCCAGAATCTTAAATCCACACATCACGCTATGACAGCCCTGTTGGACCATACGAAGGCTTTTGATCGTGTTTGGAAGCATAAACTGTTTATTAAACTCTATGATATTTTGAAAATCCGTGGCAATGCTTTAACATGAATCTCGGAATTTTTACATCATAGATCTATTAGAGTGAAAGTTAACAAGTCTTACTCAAGTACTTATGAGCTTATCCAGAGTGCTCCAGAAGGTTCTGTCCTTAGCTCTGCTCTTTTCATGATGTACCTAACTGGTATGGAAAAATACCTTTTACAGGGGTTAGGGTGGGATTGTTTGCAGACGATATTATTTTCTGGAGCTCAGGTAATATTATTAACGAGATTGAAAGGACACTGAACGCATCTTTTGTTGCTGTCTCGAACTTTGCTAAAGAGCTAAAACTGAGTTTTAATCCAACTAAATCAATTGCCAGATTCATCACCACAAGTAGGCACATATACAATTACCAACTGAAATTAAGGCTGGATAACCAAGAACTTACTTACGAGAAGCACCCCAAATATCTGGGGGTTTAATTTAGACCCCGAGTATACTAGTAATAGACATATTGAACATAGTGTGATGAAAAGTAGAACACGTCTTAACATTCTTAAATAATACTTCGCTGGTAGGGATTGGGGAGCTGATGCAGCTTCCCTTAGAACTACGTATATGGTGTTCATTCGGCCTATTCTTGAGTATGGATTTCCAATATATTGCTATGCCTCTAACACTAATCTGAAGAAGTTAGAACAAATTCAACTAAGTGCTGCTTGCATTATCACTGGATTGAGGCACAGCTGTCCTTCTCATATCGTTCTTTTTGAGGCTGACCTGCAATCGCTTCAGACAAGAAGACAAGCTGGTCTTGTTAAATATTGTAATAAACTCTCTAGTTATGGACTCTGCAATAAAACCTCCATGCTTCTAAATACCTGGAGAAATCATCAAAGATTAAAGAAAAAGCGCCCTTTCAACCAAGTTGCCTCCCTACGCCTTCCTAATTGCGATGTCGAACCTCACTCTTTGCAGTGCTGCTTGAATCCTGCGGAGTGACTCTCTAGTCTACTTCCACTTTAACTTAAATTCTCAAGTCAACAAGAAATACTTTGTCTCTGAACACCTCTGGCAACTGACCTTGGAAAACTTAAGTCATATGCCTAAAGATGCCATTAAGATCTATACTGATGGCAGTAAGATTGACGATCTTGTGGCGAGTGGCATCTTTATGGTGACCCCTCGAAGCAATTTGACTCGTTATCGTCGTAATCCTAATTTCTGCTCAGTCTTCAGAAGCGAATTGATAGCAATAGAACTGGGAGTCGAGGCTGTTCTCCTGGAGAAGGATTATGGCGACTTATGGATTTTATCTGA
This sequence comes from Amaurobius ferox, assembly GCA_951213105.1. Taxonomy (NCBI): domain Eukaryota; kingdom Metazoa; phylum Arthropoda; class Arachnida; order Araneae; family Amaurobiidae; genus Amaurobius; species Amaurobius ferox. The sequence continues at coordinate 91,485,338 of OX578154.1, forward strand.
TAGCCGCAGCTCCCTCCACCGCCTCAACAATTGGACACTTGTGGGGGACAGGAACAGTGTCTCTATCCTGCTTAAGCTAAAACTGCTTTCGTTAAATCATGATGTCCACTTTCAATAAATTCCCTCTCATGTGGACATTCATGGTAATGAGCTGGCGGATAAACTTGCTAAGGAGAGCTGCAGTCTTTCCATCCCGCCCTCTTCCGCCTTGACTTTCCTGGAATTATATTCTTGGGAGAAGTCAAAAATTTGATGGACTGGAGAGACCCCCCCCCCCCCCCCATCATTGGTATATGGGTAAAAACTGAGATTGACTTTAGACCTCCTGTGTGACAGAGGCTCCCAGACTGTGCTTTCTAGACTCACTAGTGGTGACATCAAGTGCTTCTCTTTTAATGAGGGCAGGAAAGTCTTCACCGTCAGCACCAAGTGCCACGACCATCAGGCTTCTGCAGAGCATATATTGGATTGCATGGGTCTCTCCAAGGAGGATATCTATCGCGATCCTCTTCTTGTGCTCGACCTCCTGAGAGTCAACGGACTTATGGATCTCGTCTGACTTCGTCAGACACTGGAGGATAAGCAACAACAACAAACAACAAGAGATATTCCTAAAATATTCAAAGACATCCGCTATCTCCAAAACATCTGTTTTGACATCGAGATCGTGGTATTCTCCCAAGTTTTTTATATTGACGGCATTCCAAACTGTTTGTGCATGCTCGTAGTTGGCATCAGATATAGGCTTGTTGCATAGAGTGTTGAAAAAAGCAGAGGGCACGGGGAGTGTATATTCATTAAATTTTTCAAAAGTGTTTAAATATTCATAGGGATAAACATCCTTTCCAAGAAGGAACTGAGTGAACTGCGTGATATTTTCCTTTAGTAAATTAAATTTATCTTGACATAAATGAGCAACCAATTTTTCAAGGGATACCGGCATAAACTGGAAACTGTCTATGAATTGAATAGAAATGGGAATTTGACTAAAAGTTCTCCTAATCATGAAGGACATGTACTTCTCCATGTTGGTTGCAATCACGTCGAGCGAATTACCTTTTACTTTGCCTAAACCTTGGATGATATGATAGGCGTCATAGTTTTTCAAATTGTGGAATACCACTGGTATTATTTTAGACATCTTATAATTTAAATTTCAACCTCTGTGTAAGGCCCCTCTAAATTCGACGGTGATACGACAATGATCCCTCACTCGATCCTCGTTGAAGACCCAGCCTGTTCGTCTCATCCTGAGGACATGAGCAACTATTTGGACGGCAGGGAAGGTCACTCGATCCTCATGCAACTCTTTGCACACTGAGTAATGCGTGGCAGAATTAAAAGCTTCGATATCTTGATTTGTTGAGGCGGTTAATTATCGCCATTTATGCCACCTGCACCAAAACGAACTAGAAGCGGCTTTTCTCTGTGTATCTGATAACTGAGGAAATAGCATACCTTTTGCTGTTTTGGGACATCTGACTTTCAAAGACTTCCTATGGGGATTTACACATAACTTTAATGGTCTGGGCCTTCAACCTTCAACATAATTTTAATGAACCTTTCTGGTTGGTCGGACGGTCTGGGTTTCAACAACAACAACAACATAACTTTAATGCCGGTGATAGCATGTTGGCATTTGAAAGCCATGAATTTCGTCACCGGCATGTGTGAAAAGCAATACGATGGTGCACATTGAAAACACGTGGCGTGCATAGGGGATACCCCCATAAATGAGCCATAGACCGACGACGACCAATAAGATGGTCGGTCACTCCTTCTGGAGGGTATACAAAATTCAATTTAGAAAAGAACTTTCATCTTTTCGGCAGAGAGTCGCTCCTTAAATCTCGACTTGATCGGTCGACTCTCCGTCGCCTTGCTCTCGAACTTTGGTACTACGCCGTCGAAACCTTCGTTCGACTGCTTCGAACTTAACGTTCCAAAAATCAGGGCTTATCCGCCTGCTGCAGAATCTCTCTGCAAAGTATTAGGATGCTGTATATATATCTGTAAAATTTAATGTGAATAAATGTTATTTTATGCAAAGTTAATGTTCTGCCTGGAGAACAACAACAACAAATGTCGGGGGAGTGTGCCAGGCATTAATACCGCATGTCAGGTTCAGCCCACACAAACAAAGCAACATAAAACCCGCAATGGTGACTCTATGGACTTGAACGGCCGAGCATATGTAACAATTCTCTACGGATGTCAATAATGGAGCAATACTCTGTCAACAGCAATAAATCACTGCTCATGTAAGACTGCTCTCTCAGAGACAAGCATGCTCGCAGACGCAAATAGTGCTACCCAACAGCTGATGACGACTTCGCAAAGCAACGAAGTTCCTGACACGGATGAATGACCGCTTCCGATTACAAGCAATGAACGGAAAGTCAACCCGGGAGAAACCCCGTGGAGCAACATCGCCTTCCTCTGACCCCGGCTATTCATCTCCGGACTTTTAAAGGAGATCCATTTCGGCGGCTAAGAGCTCTACCCTTCCATGCCAACACCGAAGTCGTTGAAATGCAGGATACTCCGAAACAGCGGCAGATCAGTTCCATTTTTCCCCCTTCTCTCAAAATTAATTTTATCTCGGGACAATGTGCATTCGCGTTATTACCGCTAAATCGCCAAATTACGCGTTCTAGATAACCCTGTTGATGTTGAAACCCAGACCGTCCGACCTACCAGAAAGCTGTAAGATAACTGTTTGGACGGTCGGGAAGTGCCACCCAATTTAGACCGGAACCCAGTAAGGGAGGCATCCACAGGGACCGTACCCTCCTTCCCCTACCACCAACCTCTCCGAAGGACTTTCGGTCCCACATGTTTAACGTGGTTGTACTCCGCATGAACACGGTGGCAGTTTTGGCAGTGGCTGGAATCGAACCCGGGCCTACCGAGTGCAACTCCAGCGCGCTAACCAATGGGCTACCGCGCTCCTAGATAACCCTGTTGCTCTTGAGACCCAGACCGTCCGACCTACCAGAAAGGTGTAAGGTAACTGCTTGGACGGCCGGGAAGTGCCACCCAATTTGGACCGGAACCCAGTGGGGGAGGCATCCACAGGGACCGTTCCCTCCTTCCCCTACCACCAACCTCTCGGAAGGACTTACGGACCCACATGTTTAACGTGATCGTACTCCGCGTGAACACGGCGGCTGTGTTGGCAGTGGTTGGAATCGAACCCGGGCCTACCGAGTGCAACTCCAGCACGCTAACCAATGGGCTACCGCGCCCCCCTAGATAACCCTGTGTAAAAATTGTTTATATTCTATTATTTTGTATTTTAATTATATATATATATATATATATATATATATATATATATATATATATATATATATATATATATATATATATATATATATATATATATATATATATATATTTCTATGTCTTAAACATGGATGGAAACGACGAGCAACCCCAAATTAACAGGGTTACATGCAAAATCCCTCTTTTTTGGAAAAGGAATGTAACCCTATGGCTAATTCAAGTTGAGAATGCGTTCCAAATTTCTCATATCACGAAGGACGAGACGAAATATGCATATCTCGTAGCGGCGATAGACTCGGAGGAATTATCCCATGTAAGTGATTTAATCCACCGCAGTAAAACAAATTCGGGATAAGATAGGCTAATTACAGAATTTGCAGATTCGGAATTAACGCAGATGAGAAAACTACTATCAGAGTTGCAACTCGGAGACTTCATACCATCCGCATTATTGAGACGAATGATAGAATTAGCTCTAGATAAAGAGAACGAGGAATTTTTAAAATCGCTATGGCTAGATTGCTTACCGTCAAACGTCCGCGAAATTCTATCGGCAAGCACGGAACATTTAAGCCAATTGGCAAATTTGGCAGACAAAATATACGAAGTTACGGCAAGCTCAAAAAATATCTGCGCATTAGCAGCGCGTAATAAAAATCCTGCTTTAACCGATCTATCGAGCATGCAGAAGCAGATAGCTGACTTAGCTTCCCAGATCGAGCGCCTATCTAGATCAAGATCATACTCAAGGGATCAATTTCGTGATAATAGAACACACTCAATATCGCGTAACAACGTCCAATTTTTCAAAAATCATTTCGTGGAAAACGACATAGGAAGGAATAGCTATTTCTGCTTCTACCATAGACGTTTCGTTTCGGTAAAGAAGCAAATAAATGCCTTACCCCTTGCAAATTTGTCCACCGAAAAAACTTGTAAAGCCTGTCATTCCAAACACGGGAATGACAGCGGAAATTAAAACCGATCCTGCTAGTAGACTTTATGTTTATGACCGTAAAACAAATTGCAAGTTTTTAATTGACACTGGTAGCGATATTTCAAGTATACCAAAACAGCTAAATAAAAAACTTCAACCATCTTCTTTTGAACTTTTCGCGACAAATAACTCAAAAATCCAAACTTTCGGAACAAAATTAGTAGATGTAGAGTTAGTTAGGTTTAAGACGCGCATTTCGGTGGAAATTTGTCACAGCATCTGTATCCCAAGCCATTATCGGGGCAGATTGTTTGAAAGAATTTGGACTTCTCGTGGTTCTAAAACAAAAGAAACTGATAGATTCCATTACAAAGTTGCATATTCCAGGCAAATTAACGAAAGGTTGCGTTTTTGAAATCAAATTGATTTCAGGCGACACGCGTTTCCACCGAATTCTCCGACAATACCCAGATATTGCTAACCCAACTTCTAAATTCAAAAATGTAAAGCATAAGACTGTACACTATCTCGAAACTTCAGGACCACCAGCTTACGTACGACCCAGACGATTATATCCGAAGCTGTACGAATCTACAAAGAAGGAATTTGAATTTATGCTGGAGCGTGGAATCTGCCGTCCCTCTAAGTAAAATTGGTCGTCCCCGCTCCACGTAGTGCCTAAAAGTTCCGGGGAAATCCGGTGCGTAGGAGACAATCGTCGTTTGAATCAGGCATCATTGCCTAACCGTTACAAGGTAAGGAACATTTTAGATTTTTCGAACGCTCTCAATGGCAAGCGAGTATTTTCGAAACTAGATATTTTTCGCGCATATCACGCCATTCCAGTTTACGAATCTGATATTCCTAAAATGGCAATGACGACGCCATTTGGCCTATACGAGTTTCCCTATCTTAATTTTGGATTATGTAACGCAGCTCAAACTTTTCAGCGCTTCATAGTTGAAATCCAAGGCGATCTAAATATCTATTTTGCTTATTTAGATGACATTTTGGTTTTTTCTGAGAGTGAAGAAGAGCACGAGCTCCATCTAAAACAGATATTCCAACGTCTAGATAACTGCGAAATTAACCTAAATATTTCTAAATGCGTTCTGGGAGTATCCGAGGTATCATTTTTAGACCATCTCATAAATTCTAAAGGCACTAAACCCTTGCCCGATAAAGTACAATCTATATTGAATGTTAAGCAACCTGAAACAATTAAGGATTTACGCGCATTTCTCGGCATGATGAATTTTTATCGGAGACACCTACCCCATGCAGCGCATACTCAAAAGTCCCTCAATGAGTATCTAAAGGGAGCATGAAAGAACGATAAGAGAAAAGTTAATTTGACTAATGATGCTACGGAAGCATTTTTTGTATGTAAAAATTAATTAGCTGGGGCAACGCTACTCGCTCACCCTGTTAAAGATGCTAATTTAAGTTTATACGTCAACGCATCAAATTTTGCTATAGGTGGTTCTTTGAATCACGTTCTTGATACTGGTATCGAAACCCTGGCCTGCTTCTCGCGGAAATTATCCCCGGCAGAGGCAAGATACAGTACTTACGACAGAGAACTGTTAGCTGCATATTGCGCTATCAAGAACTTCAGGCATATGCTGGAAGCGCGAAATTTTAACTTGTTTACCGACCACAAGCCGCTAACCTTCGCATTTCAACAAAAATTGGATAAATGCTCGTCTCGCCAAAATCGACAACTCGCATTTATATCGGAATTCACTGCTGGTGTACGTCATATAGAAGGTACTGATAACATCACGGCCGACGTAGTGCCCCGCATAAATATGATTACGGTACCTGGTCCAATTTATTATGAAGAACTCGCCGATTTACAAAACAACGATCTTGAGCTTCTAGATATTTTAAGAGGAAAATCCTCGATCGACTTAAAGCAAATCGCTATTCCAAATGTGTCGGCTAAATAATTTTGCGACGTATCCACGGGTACGGCGCGTCCTTATGTACCGCAGCTTATGACATTCAACATTCTTTCAAACTTACATAATTTAGCCCATCCAATTATAAGGAAAACTTAGAAATTTGTCCGCGATCGTTTTGTCTGGCCAAATATGAATAGAGATATTAACGATTGGGCGCGAAAATGCTTCCCTTGTCAAAAGAGTAAAATTCAACGACACACTGTCCCACCTATTGGTGTTTTCCCCAAAACTTCTCAGAGGTTCAAGCACATACATATCGACCACGTGAGCCTCTTGGCCCCATCTGAAGGAATGACCTATGTACTGTTTATGATTGACCAGTTCACAAGATGGCCGGAGGCAATCCCGATTCCAGACATCACGGCTTCTACAGTGGCACAAGCCTGATCGACCATTATATTCCTCGCTTCGGTGTTCCTTCCAGAATCACCAGTGATTTAGGCCGACAATTTGAATCTAGACTTTTTCAGTCTTTAGTACAGTGCTTGGGAGTCCTGTGAATACGCACAACTGCTTACCATCCTTCTAGCAATGGAATTATAGAAAATTTCCACCGGCCTCTGAAAGCAGCCTTAAAAGCACACGGTAATAAACAGTGGACTAAGACACTGACAATAGTTTTGCTGGGGCTTTGATCTACAATCAAATCGGACATAGGTGCAACGCCAACTGTGCTTCTCCACGGAGACACGCTGCGCCTGCCAGACTATTTTTTCCCCAATAACTCCGAAGTCACCGATCCCTCAGACTTCATAGTGCAGCTAAGAGAGTCAATGCGGAGCCTCCGTCCCCCCCTCAACACTTCTCATCATCAGAAACCGAAAATATTCCTCCCATCCGCTCTTCATACAGCGTCGCATGTGTTTGTTCATAATGATGCGGTTAAAGCTCCACTACAAGCTCCATACGATGGACCATCTCAGATTTTAAAAAGATATTTTTCTTAAAATCGAGATCAAAGGTAGGAAAGTGAACATTGCACTTGATCGTATTAAACCGGCATTTTATGTGAGTAATGATGAAGTACATGCACCGACAACAACCGACCAGCCGGTTTCGACCACTCAGGCTTCATCAGTGCCAAAAATGCCTCCGAGAATTACGACACGATCAGGCCGTCGTGTTCGTTTCACGGATCGTTATGGTTTCACTGGAAACCTTTAAGGAGGGGAGTGTGTGGCGGTTAACTATCGCCATTTATGCCACCTGCACCAAAACAAACTAGAAGCGGCTTTTCTCTGTGTGTCTGATAACTGAGGAAACCTCGTACCGTATCCTGTTTTGGGACGCCTGACTTCCAAAGACTCCCGATGGGGATTTACGCATTACTTTAACGCCGGTGACAGTATGTTGGCATGTGAAAGCCATAATTTTCGTCACCGGCATGTTTCAAAAGCAATACGATGGGGCACATTCAAAACACGAGGCGTGCATGGGGGGACACCCCTGTTTCGTGGATTTTCACCACACGTTCGGCCAGAACGCAAAAATAATTATTACCTACCATAAAAGAGATCTCCGACATTGGCCGTGTCGATTAAAAATACAGATAAGCAATCAATAAGATATTAGAAATGAGGACACACAGCGGACATGATATAAAACAATAACAATATTTACGTACACAAAAATTAACAATGAAATATTCTGCTAACATCCTAATATAGACATGATTAATCTCAGACATCATCTCGGTGCAAAATATTGATCCCGTTACAATTAAAAACTTTCAAAAATGACTTTCAAAAATTATCTGTTTTAAACATATAAATCTCTCCGTGGTTAGAATGCATTAAAATTGGAATCAACCCGTTTCTAAATATGTGATATATTAAAAATATTCCTATGTTAATTTACACACAAGAAACAATTAATCTGAATATGAAGCTACTACTCAAATGATGTCGAGAGAGAGGGCATTTCGTGCCAACAATAAAGTATGTAAAAGTACATGCATGGCATACCTCAGCATCTCGCAGGTCAGATCCTCAGTGTGTCGGACGGCGTCGGGAGCCCGTCACGGGGTCCGTAGATTCAAGACCTTTCGTCTCGGACTCAGAAAATTAAATGTCGCAAAAACTCCTCTCAAGAACTCCCTCTCTCTCGCACATCTGAAAATTAACACCTCCTACAAGGGCTACGCCCCTGGTTTCCATTGGTCTGAAACCGAAGCCCTTGCATTTTCTTATAGGTCAGCGTAGAGTTACATATCAGCTATTGGGTGCTGTATGACAGAGGGTTGGTTAGCACTCCAGAATTAATGTTTAACATCTGTTTGACATCATCTCACTGTCACGGAAGTGCGAAAATAATGTGCTTTGAAAGTTTATACGAAAAGCACGCCACTGCATCATCTCACTGTCATGAAAGTGCGAAAATTATGTACTTTGAAAGTTTATGTGGAAATCACGCCACTGCATCATCTAAGTGTCCTGGAAGTGTGAAAATTGAAAGCCTGGAATTCTGTACATGGACACGTCACTGCATCATCATTATAGAACTATGGAAGTCCGTACTCTTTGCCTTTTTCTGAAGTTTTTGTCCATGGAAACTTTAATTAAAGCAAACACTTTGTATAGGACAATGCATACATATACATGCAATCTGATGACACAAATTCTCTCTCTCGAATTCAAAATACCTATTTGACATTAACTCCTTGACATTTTTCCTTTTTTTTTTGACAACTAATTCCCTTTTATATTCACCATCTTTTATTACTCAAAATACAATATTTTCTCCTATGTCACTCTTACGTTTAATTTTTTTATAATGAAAATTATACTCCCATATTATTTTTTATTTCTAATTCTCTTTCTTCATCTCTTTCTAGATTTATCTTACCAAACCAAAAATTGCTCTCTGTTTAATCCATTTATTAATATTTACAAATACATTATACCTTCTCCTAGTAAAAAACAAAAAATACAAACAAGCTTTTTGCCAATATTATCACGAATTGTCATGCCATATTAAATTTCATAATAAACTCACAATTTGTATAAACACAATAAACTATATTTTCTCCAGATTATTAATTAATTTTCCTTTATACATATCTCTTATATACATAACCCAAAATTATCTATTTTGAATCTCGCCTTAATATTTTGTATTTTCTCGTGACCTATTCTGTACTACACTCATATCAAAGAACCTCTATCCTTAATTATTTTTCTCCGTTCTAAATTTGATTCCTTCCAGCCATCGTAAAATCCGTGATTTTCATATATTTTACTTAAATTTCTTTTAAGTACGTAATACCAATCGTAACTCTGTATTCCTCCTTTTAACAAAAAATCCCTAATAAAATACATAATTATCATACATTTCTCTTTATCCTAAACTCAGTGGAAATTTCCCTTTACTAAAAAGTTCCTAATAAAATGCATAATTATCTTACATTCCTCTTTATCATAAACTCAGTGGAAATTTCCCTTCACTAAAAGTTTCCTAATAAAATACATAATTGTCTTACATTTTTCTTCATCATAAACTCTGTAAAATTTCCCTTTAGAACAAATTTGTGTCCGTTATACTCTGTAATATTATCTGCTATAAATCCGTAATTTTCTTACATTTATAAACTCCCTTATATATCTGACGACCAACATTCGTAATTCCATTGTAGTAAACCTTCCGTAAACAGTAAGTATTTTCTTTAATTTCTTTCTTATATTCAGCCAGATTTTTTTTTCAAACACCCTGGAGTCCCCATGCATAATCTCTTTCCGTCAAAGTTTTAAGGAGGAGGGTCGAAACGTGTGAACATTATTCCTTTTCAAACTCGTCAAAGCTGCCCCACTTGTTTACTCAGCAGGAGCCCGTGTCAAAAATATTTTCCTTGATTGGCAACACTTGTTTTTCGGGAAAATGACCCTACTTTCAAAGAATTACCTGCCCTCAAAGTTGTAACCCCGTAGAAGTACCAATACATGTTTTACCTCGTGTCGGTCGTTTTTAAGTAACGTTTGTTTATAACTTCCCTTGCGATGTACAAAATTTTACTGTTTGCAGGATGTAATAAGATGAAAAAAATAATAATAATGTTTCTCCAATTCTCCATATAATCTGTGCCTTCCTCTTCAATTTTGGATTACACTTGAAAGTACAACGTAACCTACCCGAGGAAATGAAAAGGGTAAGTGTTCTTATTTATCCATTATCTTTTAAAACTAAGGGGAAAAAATGACCTTTCTGTACACGGTTTGTGGCTAGATTTGACATGGAGCATTTCCATGGTTTAAGTCACGTATATTTAAGCAACGCTAGGATAGGTGATCAGGTTCCCCTAACTTACTGAAAAAACACGTAGACCTATCCCATAATTTTACTTTTAATTTAAAACAATTTATTATATTTATGTTTCAAAATTTTTAAATTTTACATATGTTTCCTTATTGTATACAAAATTCTTCTCCATTGCTATTCCTTATGTTAAAATAATTGCATGTTACCCTCATTCTCCTTTGAATAACCACGTTTATGTTAAAAAAATGTCTTCTATAATGAAATAAACTTTTTACCGATGTAAAATAAATTGTAATTGTCACTGTTTCGCTTCCTCCTAATTAAAATTTTATTTACTCAATTTCCTTCGTAGCCTAAGACTTTTTTTCTTTCCTTTTCAAACCTTATTTACTTTATCCAAATTCCGTGTAATTAATATCCACTTATTAATTTTAATGTAGTTTTCCTTTACTTTTTATATCTAAATGTTTGTTAATATCATAAAAGTAATTTTCGCCATATTCATTCCTATATATGTTTATTTAATTATTTCGTTTTTAATCGAACACGTTTTTAATCGAATCTTACACATAAATTCATACTCCTACTCATATATTATTTTCAAAAATTTAGTCCCCGAAAAATATTACCATCATTTATTACTTTTCTCCGATTTTTCTTCCCTATCTCAATATATTTAAATCCTATAATTCTTTTTTTTTCTTAAATATGCACATTATTTCTTACACTTACACATCATATACATATGGCATAACAATTGTAGTAACATCTATTTTCTTAAATGTCCTCATTTCCTTACATTAAATTTATTTTAACTTTTAAGTTTTTATTTTAAATTTATTTCAAGTTAATTTTATTTTAAATTTTATTTTAAGTTACTTTTATTTTAAATTTTCCTATCGTGCACATTAATTTTAATTTATTCACAAAAAAATCAGTTATTTTATCAATTATTTTTATTTCGAATCCTGGTCATCGGAACCATTTTTTTTGCTTGGATTTTCACCACTTGTTCTGTCAGAACGCAAAAATAATTATTACCTACCGTAAAAGAGATCTCCGACATTAGCCGTGTCGATTAAAAATACAGATAAGCAATCAATAAGATATTAGAAATGAGGACAGCGGACATGATATAAAACAATAACAATATTTATTTACACAAAAATTAACAAATGCAATATTCTGCTAACATCCTAATATAGACATGATTAATCTCAGACATCATCTCGGTGCAAAATATTGATCCGTTACAATTAACAACTTTCAAAAGTGACTTTCAAAAATTATTCGTTTTAAACATATAAGTCTCTCCATGGTTAGAATGCATTAAAATTGGAATCAACTCGTATCTATACATGTGATACATTAAAAATACTTTTATGCTAATTTACACACAAGAAACAATTAATCTGAATATGAAGCTACTAGTCAAATGATGTCGAGAGAGAGGGCATGTCATGCCAAAAATAAAGTATGTAAAAGTACTCGTATGGCATACTTCAGCATCTCGCCGGTCAGATCCTTAGTGTGTCGGTCGGCGTCGAGAACCCATCACGGGGTCCGTAGATTCAAGACCTTTCGTCTCGGACTCAGAAAATCAAGTGTCACAGAAACTCCTCTCAAGAACTCCCTCTCTCTCGCACATCTGAAAATTAGCACCAACTACAAGGGCTACGTCCCTGGTTTCCATTGGTCTGAAGCCGAAGCCCTTGCATTTTCTCATAAGTCGGCTTAGAGTTACATATCAGCTATTGGGTGCTGTATAATAGAGAGTTGGTTAGCACCCCAGAATTAATGTTTGACATCTTTGGCTAAAATTCTCATGAACCCGGGCGCACGTGCGGCCGGAAGCGGTCAAGGGTCAGTTTTCCCCAAAAGCGCCCTGCTGTGAGATCCTCTGAAACTGATTCTTCTCTGTTCACCAAGTCGAAGGAGCGTTGATTTCACCCTTTTGCAAGTGTTCTCCATGAGAATCATATATAAATTGTGGAAGTAACATAGGGACCATCTTTATCGATTGTAATCCCTCCACAGCTCACAATGTTACATATTTGCCACGGAACAGCCCCCCTAAATGAGCCCCAGATCGACGACGACCAATAAGATGGTCGGTCACTCCTTCTGGGGCGTATACAAAATTCAGTTTAGAAAATGACTTTCATCTTTTCAGACAGAGACTCGCTCCTAAAATCTCGACTTGCTCGGTCGACTCTCCGTCGACTCGCTCTCGAACTTTGGTATTAAGTAGTCGAAACCTTCTTTCGACTGCTTCGAACTTAACGCTCCAAAAATCAGGACTTATCCGCCTGCTGCAGAATCTCTCTGCAAAGTATTAGTATGCTGTATATATATCTGTAAAATTTAATGTAAATAAAAGTTATTTTATGCAAAGTTAACATTCTGCCTTGAGAACAACAACAACTAATGTCGGGGGATTGTGTCTGGCATTAATACCGCAGGTCTGGTTTAGCCCACACAATCAAAAGCAAACAATAACATAAACCCCCGCACTGTCATAAAAATGGATGTGAGTTCTTTTATAGGTGAGTTCCTCACCAAGCCAAGACATTTCTTCTAAGATATTTCTTATAAAGCAATCCTCAACATCGGGCCCTCTGTAAACTTTTATAGGCTTAACACTTTGTCCATCAGGACCGACTATCAAACATGCAAATCCTCAGGCTTCGTGTACGGATAATTCCTCTCTATAGGCCAAATTGGTGTTAAGTTGGCAACTAGGAATTTTCACAATCATGGCCTCAAAGTCCGCGTAAATGATGTAGGGGATATTATACTGGAAACGCACATTTGTAAATTCCAAGTTCTTATTATCTTCCAGGGGCATCTTAGTATGCTGAGGGCTATGCTCTTTGCAGTGGGGAATGTGTCGATTTACAATATTTGCAGAATCGGTGGAGGCATCAAAAACAGATATAGGTCTTTTCATGATGCTTCGTAATATCTCCTAATAGTCTTGTCTTCATTCTGGATGTTTAGTGTAGCTTTTTTAGCAGCCAGTTTATGGGGCAAAGCAATATAAGACCGTACTGTGAAAGGGCGATATCGGGCAATATGAGCATCCATCTGTCTGATTCTGTCCATCATCCAGCCAGATCTCCTCTGTGTGAATTCATCAAAATGATTATCCAGTCGGTTAAAGACTTCATTTATTTGTAGAGGCAGATCTTCATCTTGTAAGCAACGTGTAGCTTTACTTTTAAAATGATGTACGATCTTTTCAATTTCTCCATGTTGTGACATGCGGGCTAAATGAACAGCAATTACTGTATTCCGTTTAAATTGGCGAAACTCATTCATCTTCCCAAGTATTGTTCCAAATCTTCTCTTGTTTCTTTAAAAAATACTAATAAATCTTGGTGATTTTCCACGGTGGAATAAAATGAGGTTTCTTCAAAGGTATCTAATGCCCCAATAATATTTCTATTGCGTTTAGGTGTTTTCCCTACTTGATCTTTTCCTCTTAGGTGCAGAGGGGGATGAGCGACACGTTGGTGTTGCATCAGATACGATTTCAAAGAAAAGGACTTTCCGCAGTCCTCGCATGTGTGCAGAAGGGTATGCTTAGCCATATGTCTTCTTAAATTATCCACACGAGTAAATACAGCATCACATTCCGTGCATTGCAGATCCGGTTTCTTAGAAGGATCTGCCTGTCCAATCATGCCTTCATAGGTCTTGTCATGTCGATCCAGATTGGATTTTCGTTTAAAGGCTTTTCCACACATATCACAAGCAAGAAGCTTTTCCTCAGAGTGTACTTTCAAATGTCTGGTTAGAGTATATTTTTGAGCGAAAGTCTTGTCACTTAGAGTACAGGTCTGTCAAAAGACTGAAATTAGTATCTTCACATATACACTAAATTCTATACATTTTATGAAAAGTTAAACACACTGCTTAAAATTTCTACTCTATGAAGAATAAATTTATTTTTCGGATGAATCACATAAGTATTATATTTAAAGATAAATCACATAAGTATTGTTTTTTATATTACACATTTATTCTCCGGCAAAAGCTGGTAAATTAAACTTGGATAAGTATTAGAAATCTTTGCAAAGGGGGTCATACAGCGCCACCCATTCTTATGAGTACGCAAAGACATCTAACACTCTGCCGAATGGCGCCTACGATAACCAGCGATTTAAAAATTACTAATAAGCTCACAACTTTCCGGCCTCCAGGTGTAAAAAGACTTATCTTGTCGGGTGATAAGCAATAAATCCCTTCTATCCCATAGCTTTCTAGTATCTTTCAGATGGTACATTGATTCTCCGGCAAAATTACGTTAAAGGCATTATTTTTGGGTGAATTGTATTTTAGAGCTTTGTAAACTGTAAGATAAACAATGTAATAACCACTTTGGTCGTGTTCCCCATTCATACTCTTATATCCCCCTTGTAGCGCCGCAAGCACTTTAAGCGGGACTGATATCACAGACCAAGCAGGGAGAAATCTTATCGCGTTCTACAGATTATTCCATTGAGCACTCCTTTACAAATTAATGTTACTTTTAATCCTTAGAAATTAAACTTTTGCGGTTTTTAATTAAGTCTAAATTGTCGGGACTGCAATTAAAAGCACTTATCACAAAAATTGTAGACACCCGCATTTAAAAAATGTATAAGACATCTCTATTTTAGAAAATCAAGGGATTTAAATAAATAGTTAAGAAATGAAATGCAGACATCCTATAAATGTATTTTAGGGAATACCACATTATAGTATTCCTATTTAAATTGTTAAGAATTAAGATGTATACACCTCTATCTTAGAACTGTCTAAGACACACTATAGTTGTATTTTGGGATTTAAATAAATAATTAAGAATAAAGGGATTTAAATAAATAATTGAGAACTCTGGGGGTTTCCGAATGTTAAAATTTACGTGAATGTAATACTACCCACTTAAATGTTTCGCAGATCGCCGTTAAAGATCCGATTTCAACTGACTTAAAACACATATTTTTATAATGCGAGACTGACACCCATAGCTGATATCAATCACTCTCACTCGATCAAAATCATTCATTTTACACATTTGTTAATTCAAGTGGTTTAAAGTATGCATCTAATCTATGATTCTGTGAAAGTAAAAATCTTGCATTTATAAATTCAAAATTTACATTTGAAAAGTTCGAAACGCACATTTGTTAAATTCAAACACTTTAAAACTCACATTTTCAAAATTCAAAATATCTCTATCCCACTGTTTGTGAAATTCAAACACTTGCATTTATAAATTCGATTCGTTTAATTAAATTTGATTCATTTAATTAAATTCGCTAAATTAAATTCACAGTTAACTTCACAGTTAAGTTTTCGTAACCGCGATATATCGGAGGGATATTCGATATTTGAAATTACCTTGGCACGCCCTTGGTACAAGGATATTACAAGCTTGGGTAGTCCCCCCTCCCCATCATAACCATGTAGGAATTCTAAAATTTTTATGTCTACCCCACAATGTGGCGCTGCGTATATCACATTTTAGAAAGTTTAAAACATGTATTTGTTAATTTTAAGATTAACACAGATTCCGACTCAGAACTTCCAGGTGTTATCGTAGTAACCTGAATGCTAAACACATTCATCAGTATCACCTTACAAAATTTAAAATTTGAAATTTCATTAACGTAGAATCAATCCCCAGGTGTTGACATGGCAACCTGAATGCCCAACGAAAAATTCTAACCTCCAACTACAATATTTAAAATAAGACTCAGGTATCGTATTGAATATTTCGAATTAGAAATATAATTAACTTTGAAATATGTCATTTCTAAACTCCAAGTGCAATATTTTAAATAAGACCCAAGTATCGTATTCAATATTTCAGTGAATCCAGGTGTTGCCACCCCCAAAAATGTTTTCTGCTCCGCCCAGGTGTTGCCATCCACTTAAAAGTTTCTATGAATCTTGAAAAACATTCTAAGTTCCAATCTTTAATATAAATTTAATTAACTTAGAAATATTTAATTTCTAAACTCGATCTTTAAGTTTCAGCCGCTATGAGGCGCTGATGATTCCATACCTCCTCTACAGGTGTTGCCTCCCCGAAAAAAGTTTCTATACACTCTCAATATTTCTAATTCATTTTTTCCCTCGTGCAAGACTACAAAATCGTTGAAACCCGAACAAAAGTTTCTAAAAGATGAAACACAAAAATTTTCCCATTTTGTAAAAATACCCTCTCGTCCAGGATTACGAAATACAAGATGGTGGCCATACCTCAATATACCTCCTCTGGCGCAGAAGCCGGGGTGTTGCCATCCCTTAAAATGTTTCTTTCCCCAGGTGTTGTCATAACAACCCCCATCTTAAACAAAAGTATTGCTTTACAAAATTTAAAATTCATTTCCCCCCTCAGACAAGACTACAAAATCGTTGCCACCCCTAAAAAAGTTTCTAAAAAAATAAAAAAAAAATTGTTCCCATTTTGCAAAAAATACCCCCTCGTCCAGGATTACGAATTTCAAGATGGTGGCCATACCTCATACCTCACCATACTTCCTCTGGCGCAGAACACCCACATTTTTCTAATTTCGGGATCGAATGAATCTGCCTTTTTTGCGAAATAGCCGGAAAAAATTATCTGTATCTACTCTAGTTGAAATATTAATAGACCAGATTTCATAAAATTTGATAAATAATTCACTTATGGGTGACCTTTTATCGATTAGATTCCGATACGATTCGGAAAAGAAGACCTTGCTTTTTTTTTGCGAATTGTTCCTCAAAAATCGTCAAAATCTGAAATAAAAGACTGCATATGCTGAAATGCATCAATTAAATGCTTGTTTTGCATGTAAATTTTGATGACAAAAATAATAAGAGCAACCTCATTACTCTGGGACTAGCTCTTCTTGAAACATTTTAGTTTTTCACATTTTTGTATACCAGTTTTAAATGTGTCCAGTTACCAAATGAAACGAAAGCTGAATTAAAAATGCAAATTCAGCGTAATTGCAATGAATTATTCTTGTTATTTTAAGCAGTTAAAATTAATGCAATGAATTATGAATGAAACAAAGATAAAATTAATTTAAGTCTGTGCTGAAAGTCTTTTGCTGCTCACATCATATTTATTTGTCTTCTAGTTAAGAGCCTATCCGAAAGGCTAGATAAAGGTAAACGGCTAACTGCTACAGATGTACTAGCTAAATATGTTTATATTATATACATTTGGGAGGATCTGTTTTTAACACTTTACAACATAGTGAAAAAGTGTTTATGACTTTGTTAACACTTTACAACATAGTGAAAAAGTGTTTATGACTTTGTTCATCCTGTCTGTCTGTTTGTCCGTTAGCATGATAACTGCGGTAAAAATGACTTTCTGAAAATGAAATTTTAATATTTTGTTTAGATGGTCTGTGGGACCTATGGGAATATAAAGGAATAATATCCCACAATTGGTTTTGGATTGAATCCGGGTTGAAAAAATGAAATATATTAAACCCTATGGGATCTAATTTCTCAAACATTTTTAAGCAGATTTAAAATTCATAAATACTTCAAAAGTTTTAGGAAATATTCAAATTATTCCATAAAATATATAAAAAAATTTCAGCAAAATATATTCAGTAGTTTAAAAAAAAATAATAACAATAATTACACCTTTTATATGAAGAGATCACGTGACCCACTTCAAAATAAAATGTGGCATCCATCTCGTGCCGAAATCGTGATTTTTAAAGCTCCTTTTAATTCATATTTAGTGTTCTATCCGTCCTGAAAACCGCTTTATTTTTGCTTAAATTCTGTGTATCTACATACTGAAACAGCGCAATTACAATATATTTGAGTTTAAGTGATCAGCCAATTTTGATTATTTCTACAACGATACCTAATTTTCACTTATTGAGAATGTAAATACCAAAAGATGTAGAATAAGTTGTATAAGAATTGCTGCATTTATTTAATGCAAAATTATTTAGCTCACGGAGTCTGCAATATAGTTGATAAGATTAAAATTTTAATTGATTTTACACAGAGAAGCAAACGATTTTTTCGATGAAATTTAATGCATAGAGTTTAATTACTTGTACTTCCATGGTCTTAAGTTTTTAAATAAAATAAATTATTATAGTATTGTGATGAATGAAATGAATGGAAATAAGTTTATGAATGAAATTCTGATTTTATAGAGAGAGCTAGGCGTGTTATATTTCGATGACGTCATTTGAATAAATTTCATTTGTTTTCGACGAAGTATTCAAATATAATAAATCATTGTAATATTATGAAAAATTTAAAAATATTACCGAAGAATGTATCGCATTTCAGATATGTGTAAACCAGGCAATTTATAGTTAAATGCCGTCATTTGAATGAAGTTCATTTTTTTCGATGAAGTTTTAGGTTTTCAAATATAATAAATTAATGTAGTATTGGGATAATTTTTAAAATATTACCGAGGACTGTATCACATTTTAGAGATGTTTATATAAAATTGCCTTGTTGTTGGAAAGTGTTTTATAATCAATGTTTTATGCATGATTGAGCTTTCTTGTTAATTTTTCAAAACTGTAAAAAAAATGAGGGCTCACCATATTATAAATTAATTTGGAACTTAGTAGTTCAATGTCGGGAAGATTCCTTTATAAGACTATGAAGACTGTGAAGACTATGACAGACGTATCAAGCGTTTAGTTATTATTTACTAGCCGCCTTTGGCGACCAGCCTGTTCGATACCATTGGAAATTCTGACCTACCAGAAAGGTGTAAGGTAACTATTTGGACGGCCAGGAGTGCCACCCAATTTAGACCGGAACCCAGTGGGGAAGGCATCCACAGGGACCGTACCCTCCTTCCCCTACTACCAACCTTTCGGAAAGAGTTATGGACCCACATGTTTAACGTGATCGATCTCCGCGTGAACATGGCGGCAGTTTTGGCTGTGGCGGGAATCGAACGCGGGCCTACCGAGTGCAACTCCCGTGCGCTAACCACTGGGCTCCTTCGCCCTCCGCGAGAATCTCAACTTTCTTTTTATTCACCAAATTTAGACCGGAACCCAGTGGGAGAGGTATCCACAGGGACCGTACCCTCCTTCGCCTACCACCAATCTCTCGGAAGGACTTACGGACCCACATATTTAACGTGATCGTACTCTGCGTGAACACGGCGGAAGTTTTGGCAGTGGCGGGAATCGAATCCGGGCCAACCGAGTGCAATTCCCGCGCGCTAATTTAAATTTTATAATGACCATGTGCTAAGCTCTGCCCCTTGTGGTGCAGAGGAGGGAGATCCCGACCATTATGTATATGATTGTGAACTTACTGAGGGGTTTCATTTGAGGAGACCTTCGGACGAACTCTGGGCCATCTGGTTAAATAGGGTTTTGGCCCACCCTCGGTCCATCAACCGAATTAGAAACTGCGTCATGGTTTCTGAGCGAGTGTGCTCGGATGATGGAGGTTAATACTTTGGTTTTGCCTTTTGGTTGGCAATTTTCGTCGATTTATTGAAAATTTGGTGAGGTTTTGTATTTTGAAATATTTATTTTGTTTTCTTGGAATCATTAGCGGTGGTTAACTTTATGCTGTATAGAAAATAATAAGTTCTGTATGGAATTTTGGAATGAGAAAAGGTACTTAAATTGGTGTTTATAAAAATATGTTTTGCCTTGGAGCTCCTTTTATGTTTAGGTATTATATATATGTATTGTATTGTATATATGTATATATTGTATTGTATATATGTATTATAGAATGGTTTTAAACTAATTGATAATTGAACAATATGGTTGATTATATTGTAATTATACCATAAGATGTGATTATAATTGTAGCTGCTTTTTGCATTTTTGGCTTTTCCCGGCCACTTGGTATTTATTTTAAGTTTTTATAATTTGGAGTGCGGAGTGGCGAATGTTAAAGTGTATGTAATAATTGCAATTTGGTTTTCCCGCTAATTGTTGCGGATGTGTTGTTGGCTTATGTTACCGCCATGGCCTGGCAGCTCTCTTTGGGTTTCAATAAATTTGTTGGACGCTTGGGGTGGGGATGATGGAATTTATTTCTTGGCCGTGGGATAAACTGCTCAATGCCCTTCGTGGCGAGCGCCACGGTCCGAGTTCTGCAAGCTCTTAATTCCATCATCCTCCCTGACCATATGCTAAGCTCTTAATTCCCTCATTTAAAATATCACTTAATTTTATAGCCCAATTTGTATTCACACAATTTAGACCGGAACCCAGTGGGGGAGACATCCACAGGGACCGTACCCTTCTTCCCATACCACCAACCTCTCGGAAGGACTTACGGACCCACATGTTTAACGTGATCGTACTCCGCGTGAACACGGCGGCAGTTTTGGCAGTGGCGGGAATCGAACTCGGACCTACCGAGTGCAATTTTCGCGCGCTAACTTCCCGAACGCTAATTTAAATTTTATAATGACCATATGCTAAGCTCCTAATTCCATCATCCTCATTCCATCGTTCTATCATTTAAAATATCTATAAATTAAAATATCCATTTAAAAAGTCCATCAATCCACCATAATTCAATCATTTAAATTTTATCATGACCATATGCTAAGCTCTTAATTCCACCATTTAAAATATCACTTAATTTTATACCCCGATGCACGATAGTTAGCAAAAATTTTCAAACAAAATAATAAACACCTTTTCTCGACCAATTTTCCATCTCCCGAAATTTCCCATGGAATAATTTCCATTCTGTACATCAAACATCCAAAATAGCGACGCGCTTCACAAAAGCATTCAAACAAAAATAAAACTATATTATCCTTATAATATTATCCTTTTTCTCGTAACCTGCGCGTGCAGGGTAACTGGGAAGTGTGTGTCTTCGGCGTGAAGTCTTCAAGAACATTAGTCCGTTAAAATCAGGATTATGCGGCTATTTATAATTATTTCTTGACCAGATTGGACTTGTATGAATCCCTGATGTTTGACCTTTCTAAAAATGTAAATTATTAGTCGAAATTATGAGTACTTTTTCCGATGCAAGAATTTAAAAACCAAAGTTCGCTTTTTTTAACTGAAAGTGACTTTTATTTTAAAATCTTTAAAAAATAGTAGAAATTGAAATTGAGATTTAAAATTGATATATTTTTACTCGCAATGGTCTGCTCTTTCCGGTGGTGTGATTTGTTTTATTCTACGATGTCTGGATGGTGGAGAAAAAATGGCAAAAACTGCAAAAAACGGTTCAAATCGCATAAAAGATTAAATAACAACAAAAAAATTCAAATTTTAAAAATCTGTTTTTATGTGTCACCTCCCCTCCCCCCACCGCCACGGGTCGCCGATTGCCAAATCTCGTAGCTCTCCAACGCGCGGTCGCTGAACCTATAGTGTATACAGACAGACAGACACACACACACAGACAGACAGACATTGCCTTTTATGATTTAAGATAGATGGTAAATAACTTCCCTTTTCGTTTTGTATATTTCTCACAAATCAACAAATATTATTTGTAACAACTAATATTTTTATTATTGCATTTTCTAACCTGTTAGAATTCCTTTAGCGATGATTGGTAACGTTGTTAATGATTTCAACCACCTTATATCACTGAAACGCGTAGGTACAGGCTCTAATGTACCAGCAGTTTTGGGGACATTAGCCAACCTAAAAGAAAGAAAAGACAATAAAATGATAATAAATTAAACAATGCAATAGTTATAAAGAATATATACTTGAGAAAAGACAGTTCCCCCGTGTGTCTGTCTGTCACGCTTAATCATCAATTTCGGGACAAATTTGGGTCAATATTACAAATTTGACGTTGTTTTGAATATATTGAGAAGTTAACAATAATTCAATATCTTTGGAAATTGAACTTTTGAAAATGCTTGCCGTTTTGGAGAAATTATTTTAATATCCTCGATTCAAAATATTGAAAGTTATTCGTGTTACAAGTATGCTCATAATAATAACTATTAAATATAATGTTTCTAAACAACTGAAAAGAATTGCAAGAGCGGAAGGATATCAGCTTAATGATATTAAAGTTATAATAACCTCTGTATCCTATAAATTGGTATGAATATTGTTATGGTGGGCATACAATCTAAAATTTAAATCTAAATAATTGATATTTTGACCAACACTAGGCTCAGTTTCATTAACAATAATGTACATATTAAGTGTTATGCATATCGATATATAAAATATGCATTAGAGATAAATTTATTATCATAATGATGAATAATATATGTTCTCTATTTCAATGTCTGGTATTTGTTATCCCTGTGTTATAATTCTATTCTGTGCCATTGATTTTGTGATCAAACTTAGCTTTTCATACATTGAATCTCTTAATTGATTTTGTGATCGAACTTAGCTTTTCGTACATTGAATCTCTTAATTGTTGAACCATTAAATAAATGAATTTTTATTGGAAGATTTTGAATCTTATATTTTCCAGCATTGTGTTGTGATAAGGACTGTAAAGAGAAATCTTTAAGAAATATAAAAGTTAATTTACAATGCCCATCACACATCTAGTTGGGTCGGTCACTCACATACAATTAAAAGAGGGAATTAATTAATTTAATAGTTAATTTTTAGTGATAATGGGACCGTATAGTGGGGAATAAAATTTAGAATATAATAACAATGCGTTGTGTAATTAAAATATAAAAAATAACCATTTCTATGTGAGCGCCTAAAATTCCTTACCTGTAACTTGATCTAATTCAATCTAATTTTTCTATCAATGTTGCAAACAGAATTATTATTCATCTTGTAACTATTAGTCACAACTAATTATTCAGTCATTAAATTTTAAAATAGTTTTTTCAAAGTTCTTTAGTATACTTATGTTGTATATGCATTTAAAGTCAAAATTACTTTAACCACATCATTTTCTCTTGGAATTGAATATATATATATGAAGATTATAAACCTTTAAAAAAATGTTGATGAGCAAATCACCAGCTGTTGAAAATTTCCTTTCTGAGCAAAATTTCAATGAATGAACATAAATGAAATTTTCCTTGTAGCCTATCTTTCACAGACCATACACATTTTAACCATCTCTTCCACTTCTGCACTAGACACACTTAGAAAAGATTATAACCACAGCATTTTCTCAATCCCAGAAAAAGTGCTAAAATATGATTTGTTCCTCTTTATGCCTTGATTCCACCTTCTCAATTTTACAAAAAGAAAAATTTGAAATTTCTAAATTTCTCCCGCTTAGCAATTTATTCTTTTCTGAATCAAAATACCAGAGTTATTGAGTATAGCATTGAGAAAATACAATGTCTTTTGCACAAACTTCGACATACTGAAATTTATTATTTTCAAATATTACAGCTGATTTAAGAACTCCACAAAATGACTTGATGCTTGGAGAATTGACGTGCACACACTAAAAAAATACTCAGTTGTCACATGGTATATTAAGAAAAAGAAAATGGCGAAAAAATGTCCTCAAAGGGACCCCTTTCTTTTTTCACCACCTACACTCACGTAGAATATTCGAGAGAAGAAGGAGTCAGCCAAATTTCTCCCGCGCTAACCAAATGTTGCCATACCAAAAAAACTAAATTCTCGCTGAACCAGGGAGATTCCTTCGCCAATCATAAATAAAAGGATGTCGTTTTGCCGCAGTTTTGAAAGGGGGCGTGGACTGTACATGAAAATATGAATACATTAGCGTGTTATAATTTAATTTATGAAAAGAGACAATTGGCCTATTAATGATTATATAAAATAAAAGCAATTTTGAATAAGATAATTTGGAATAATAAATTTAAAGTAAAATAAAATATTTAATGAATTATAAAAAAAAAATGTTAATTTTGAATAGTAAAAATTAAAACGTGTTGTGACGAGTCACAACACATTGGTTATATTATTCTTAGATTATATTTATTAGTTCCGAGGTAAAATGGATATGAATACAACAGCGTGTTATAATTTAATTTATGAAAAGAGACAATTGGCCTATTAATGATTATATAAAATAAAAGCAAATAAATTTAAAGTAAAATAAAATATTTAATGAATTATAAAAAAAAATTTTAATTTTGAATAGTAAAAATTAAAACGTGTTGTGACGAGTCACAACACATTGGTTATATTATTCTTAGATTATATTTATTAGTTCCGAGGTAAAATATCGCTTTTCAAGATGTATTGTTGGATGGTTATTTGAATCAATTTTTATTGGAATAGTCAATGTATGTATGGAAATATTTTACACTATCTATCCTAGTTTTGCTTATTACTTAGTATTTATTTTATCCAGTTTTAATGTGTCTACACATTAGTTCTTATTATTTTCAAGGTGTTTTAAATGATCCATTAGTTTGAAAAATAATGGTATCTTTCATATGTTGTAATTGTGTTTCCAGTTTTGTATTTGAATTAAGGTGCATTCTTGGCTCTAAAAAGTCTCTTATTTTGAATGCATGTGCCTTTATTTTAGGGAAATAAAGGTTACTATCACACCCTAATCATATGAAGTCTAATTAATTTTTAAATAATGAAACTACCCTTAATGAATCAAAATTCGAATACGAACATTTTTCTATAAATGGGTTCGACAACATTGAAGTTAGTATTCTATGTATTCAAAAAATTATTATGACAGATTGTTTCTTGAAAATGAATTTTGTGCACCCAAAACTATTTTTTCCATATGGATTCAATCAATTATTTAATCATCATAAAATTGTTAAAAATCCTTTAATTATCCTAATAAAGACCATAATATTTATAATTCCTTTAATATTTCTAAAAATAAATCAGAACGAACTAAAGGAACAAGTAAATATAATAAAAAATCGTCCTCATTTTCTGAATTAAAACATGCTATCCTACAGCAACATTCGAATTTCAAAATTACTTTTGATTGGAAACAATGTAAGAACTGAATTTTCGCAATTAATAAACAGCAATTAAATATGGTATATAACCTTTTTATAACTATTGCATATAATAACATTCATTTTAAACATTCATTATATGATTTGCTCATTACCAGAAGTAAAAATCTTAATGTTTATTTATACGTCACTGACTTAAATTTAAATGACGAATCAAAACAATATACTAAAATAAGCGAGTATTGTACCTTGAATTTCACTAATTCTGTCTTAAATAATCTGAAGATAAATAATTTTTTTAAATCGGCTTCTAATTACTTTCCAGTCAAAAATGTAAATCCTAAAATTGCATACAATTATGATAAATCGCTAGGACGTTATATTTTCAATTATAATCAAATTGCCAAATCAATAGATATTAATCAAACTTATGAATTAGATAAAGCGTCATACTGCCACTGTCATTTAGATAAATACAAAGACTTCGTAGATAAACACCATGGGCATGTTATAACGGGAAATATAAATATTATTAATTATGAAGCACTAAGATCATTGATGTTTCTTGGTACTAAGTACCGTATACCAGGGGCGGCAAATAGGGGGCGTGAGGGGGCTCGGTCGCGCCCCCAAATTTTTCCTCGTCATCTATCAGCCTTTCCCATTTTTTATCGACTGTCCACTGGTCAGTTTTCTCATGCCATGGAGCTTCAAAAGCGCCAACCTTCACAGTGATGTTCCCACTTCCGGCTCGAACGAATCCTTTTCAACTTGAAAAGATTGGGATGATGTTATCCTTTTCACTTGAAAATTTGAAGTGTCCGATTAAATTTATGTGTAGTTAACGTATGGTCATCCATTTCTTCCGCTAGAAATGCATTTCAGCAACTCAATGCATTAAATTCTTTCATAGAAACATCATATAAAAGACATGCTATTTTCGAAAAAATTCGTTCATCAACGAATTCTTTTTCTGGAGGCTCTTCAACTCTGCAATCACAAAGTGATACGAGGTGGTCTTCCAGAGTTAAAGTCATAAAAGCACTACTTGATAATTTTGAAGTGGTGATTTTAACACAGGAAGAATTATCTGAAAACGATTCTCTCAATGGTGCAAGAGCCGAAGCCCCTTTAACATGCATGACATCGTTCGAAGTTTTGTTAACTTTGTTTGTATTGAACAGTGTTTTTGATCAATGCAATATTCTCTCAAAGCATCTTCAGTCATCTGATCTTAATTTTCAGGCTGTGCAAGCTTTGGCTAAAGCTACTATTGAAACTGTTAGTTCTTTTCGAACTGATGTATATTTCAATCAAGTGTGGAGTTCTGTGAAAGAACTTTGAGAAAAAAAATTCTTATTCTGGACCAAAACTGAAATGGCGTAAAAAAATTCCAAGCGAATTCGGAAGCGGTGAAAAAAATCCCTATGATGATGTTAAATCATAGCACAGAATCAATATTCAATATGAAATTATAGATTCAGTATCTAATGAAATTGAGGTAAGATTTAATGAGAGCAATATATATGTTTTGTTTGCCCGTAGTTCAGTATTATCCGGATCAGATGTCGAAAAAGAAAAAGAAAATGCTTCAACCACATGCAAAGTATATGACTTCCAGAAAGAGGAATTGCGACTGTTTTATTCAATGGTGAAAAATGAAAACATAGCCCCTCCCAATTTTAAAAGTCTCCTGGATTATTTTAAAGAGCGGAATTTTAAAAAATGTGTTTCCTGTCATAACATTATTAGTTAAATTGTTTTTTAATGTGCCAACCAGTTCAGCCAGTTGTGATAGGTCTTTTTAGTGTCTTAGTAGGCTGAACAATTATTTTCGCAGTACAATGGAACAAGAAAGATTTTCATTTTTAGCTGTTTTAGCTATAGAACAAGATATACCACTGGATTATGATGATATTGTAACAAAAGTTTCTCTTCTTCCAGACTCTAAGAACCGGCGTTTAAAACTTCAATAAAATGTTAATAAACATAGGTATTTATATTTAGAAAAATTATGTTAGCAACAATTATGTTAACACAATTATGTACAAAAATTATGTTAAAAACAATTATTTTTCTCAACATCAATTCAATTTTGTGATTCCTCCCCCCCCCTCCCCTGTTAACAAACATTTTATTTATTCCATATTGTGGATTTTCATACATACAAATCTCGCACCCCCAAATGGAATGCTGAAATGCCGCCCCTGCCGTATACCTACTAAATGTAAACATAAATTAATTTGTAAAGATTTATTTCTTGACTTAAATAAATGTGCCTATAAAATCAGCTATAAATATTATATCCTTGTAGAAGCCTTCAAACCCTGGAATGTCTTAATAGAGCAATACCTAAATTACTATATATATATATAATCAGAAAATTTTAATAAATCTTATAAACTTAATTCAATTAAAAGGGATATTAAAGAAATTCAAGATGATTTTGTCATTACATATGTCGATAAGGCAAGAAGTAACTACTTAAACATATGTAAATATTACTATATAAGTACCTTCCAGTCACACTTACTTATTAATCAAATCTATAATTTTACATAATACTGACCTTAAAATCTTATCCAATGGAATATCAGTCAAATATAAGCAAATCCATCTAAAAAATAGTTGTAATAACATTCCATATATTGGTTTAGTACCTAAGTTTCATAAATTCCCTGTTGCTTTTCGAACTATTACTAGTGGGCATAATTTTAACATTACTAATGCTGGTAAATTATTATTAAAAATATTACATGAAATATCCGTTTCGGATGAGATCTCTAATTGTCATATTGTGAAAAGCAGTTTTGAATTAGTTAAGAAATTAAAAACTCTTACTAATATTCATAGTATTTATACTTATGATTTCAAAGATTTGTTTAATAATATTGATATAGATGATCGGTATAAAATTATTTTAGGAATTTTTGAAAAATATAATATCAACCTAAAATATTCAAATTTTCCTCTTAAAAAATTACTAAATTTCACCCTTTATGAGAGTTATATTCAACATGGTGGTACTTTTTTAAACAACAGTTTGGAATCCCAAAATGGGGTGTGCCTCATTATTGTTAGCTAATCTGTATTTATTCTTCTATGAAAAGAACATTAATCCAAGCTTGCATAATATGGACATGTTTAGATATTTAGATGACATATTATGTGTATCACTTAATAATATCCCTATAGTATGTAACTTTTATCCTAATAATTTACAATTAAATGCAAGTAATAATGACACTAATATTGCAAACTTTTTAGATTTCAATTTCAATTTACAAAATTGTAATATGTTAAAAGATAGGATTTTAAATTTAATACATCAAAAATTCAACATTTTGACGCTTGTCTGCATATATCTATTTTTAGAAATATTATAATAAACCAGATTCTTAGAATTAATAAAATGTGTGATGAAAATTATAAATTAGCACATTTTATGGAATTTTTGAGTACAGCGACTAATAATGGATATCCTTCCAAATTCGTTATTAAAATTATCAACTCAGTGTATCAACTTCCACTCGATAACATCCAAGAAAACTTCCCAATTATAGTTGCTAACAAAAAGAATATATATATATATATATATATATATATATATATATATATATATATATATATATATATATATATATATATATATATATATATATATATATATAATTATTTATTAATTATATAAATAAATAAAAATGAAAAATAATAAAATAAGCTAAAAACAATTAGAAAAAATCAAAATATCGGAAAATAAGATATATTAATATTAATGTTTTCAATTTTATTTTCGCTAAAAAAACTGTAACTTTAGCCAGTTTGAAACTACGATTTGAGAGCCCTTATGATGATGTATAGTGGCATCCTCGAGTATCCATTTCTTCAATGAATCTCTTGTTTAGTAAGAATTTTCATCTTTGCTACATGTTCATATTCCTTTATGCTTATACAAGTAATAGTCCTGTCTCCTGCTCTGACTCACTGGACGGGTCTGGGAGTGTAGCTGTGAGCGTTCGTACTGCCTCCTTGGTTGTATTTCGAATTGTTCATTCCGGTGCTTCTAGATAATTTAAGTTGTTGAGGTTAATCGAGTATACACGTGGTGAAAGAAAAAGGGTTCATGCAATATGGTAATACAAATTTTCTTATATTCATTTTTTCATCTTTTGATGTCTGTAGTCTGAGTTTGAGCATTTATAGTAATATACCATTGCTTAATTTGAAACAGGTATTTGTTTGGGTTAATTAGAATTAAATACTCAGACCTGAAGATGAATTTAATTCTGATTAATCATCGAATTTAGGCCGGTGCTATTCCTTTCTCTTATCGTCTTATCGGCATTATGGTCGTGATTTTGCTTCTATGGTGAAGTTAATATTACTTGAATTTTTTATTATTACATTTTTCTAATATATATATATATATATATATATATATATATATATTGTATATATATATATATATATATATATATATATATATATATATATATATATATATATATTTAATTGTCGGGGTCATGGCAAAGACTTTGCATCAAATTATTCAATTTCCACATTTAGTTCTGGC
The DNA here is from genome assembly GCA_951213105.1 of Amaurobius ferox. Taxonomy (NCBI): domain Eukaryota; kingdom Metazoa; phylum Arthropoda; class Arachnida; order Araneae; family Amaurobiidae; genus Amaurobius; species Amaurobius ferox. Next base: position 91,515,196 of record OX578154.1, read on the forward strand.
GCATTCCATATTTTGCATTCTCTTATCAAATCACAGTGTTCTGTCAGGTGAAGGGAGTTTGAATATATAATATGTAGATAATAAATTTCTATTACACATCACACAGTTTTATATCCTCAACTTTTTGTTTCATACTGTTTAGTATGATGGTCTGAAAAGTGTGAACAGAACATTAAAATATTTGGGATCATAAACCGTTAATAAATCAATCAGAACTTTAACCGTTTTATCAATTACCAAACTACCTGTGATTTTGTTAAGAGATGAGTCATACATATTTAGTAATGTGCAACCAAATAAAATTATTGCATTATATATGCAATATGCAGGGTGATTAAAGAAAAATGGGCCAAAATTTACGAGGTGGTAGTATTTACCAAAAGAAGCATTTTTCTTCATAATTTACCAGGTCGGAAATGAAACGTGAAGGCGCCAATGGGCGCTTAATGGTGAAACCGATGAGGTGAGGCGAAAACACAAGAATGACATAGAAGCTGTAAAATTACATTAAATAATCAATAATTGCAGTAATGTCTCAAAAGAGCGGCCGCCATCCTGAATGCACATTTCACAGCGGCGATGGAGTGATTGCCGAACCCTCTCGAACAGACCAGGCATGTCCCGTACTTCAGCAACAGCGGTTGACATTCTGGTGATGAGTTCCTCTCCAGATTCGAGGGGAGTGTCATAGATAAGGCTCTTGAGATATGCCCACAAAAAGAAGTCAAGGCACGACAAATCGGATGATCGTAGAGGCCAAGCAATGAGACTACCTCTCTCAATCCATAGCCCTGTAACGCCTTTACGTTTTAAAAGAAAAATGCTTGGTTTAATGACGAAAATGCTTGGTTTGGCGTGTACTACCGCCTCGCGCAGTTTGGCCCATCTTTTTATAATCAACCTGAATATATGTGTGTGTTTTTGTGCTCTCTTTTCATAAAATATAGGCACCCCTAAAAATAAAGTTACAGTCGTGAAACTTGGTATGCAAATATCGTTAAGAAGCATGCAAATGATCGAATTGTCAGTGCCAATGATGCTATAGGGTTCATGCAACATTCATGAGACTGACGCATAGCGCAACATTTAAAATGACCTGTGTTTTCGTTAACGAGCAATTGGAATTGAATTTCCTGAGTTGATACTGGAAGGTGTGTACAAAGATACCTTTGAACCGTACTAGAAGGTGCTATGGACAATTATCGGATATAGAGAGAAGTCGCAGCATAGACCTTATGGAAGCTGTTTGGCCCAACAGACGTATCATTCGCTGTCTTGGTCAGAGTGATATAGTAGTTGCTTAGTGTTAGCAACACTGGATCTGAGAATTCACAAGTAACCGTCACAGGAGATCAGGATGCCGCAGACAGATAATTCTTCGAGAGGATCATGCCGTCTGAAGATGATCCACGTCCACACTAATGGCGTCGATATCGGACTTTCGAAGACTTTACCGTCTTCCATGCATCCAGTATCAAAGTATACTATTCGGAGACGACTCGCAGACGGTTGGATTAGGCATCAAAGTTCATTACGGTGCGCCTACCACTGACCCCGCAACATAGATAGAGCCGTCTGGAATGGTGCCAAGCTCGGTCAGTCTGGACAGTGTCTAATTGTAGGAATGTTGTCTTTATCAACGAATCCCACTTCTCTCTCAGTACTAATGATCGCCGCATACTTGTGCGGAAAAACTCTGGCCAACGTTTCGATTCCGCCTTTGCTTTCGAGTTGCGGACAACCATCACGCGTAGTTTGACAGTCTGGGGAGCCATCTCGTGAGATAGCCAATTTCCTCTATTGTACAGGTAGAAGAGATAAACACATCCGGGGCTGGATGTGTTTTTCTCGAGATTTCCTGGGAGATAAACCTTGTTATCTATTGTTGTGAAGTGCTATGAAGATTATAAAGTATATGGAAAAATCAGAAGAATATAGACTATTACGTGATATGAGGAAAACTATATAAAAACAACTGGTTTCTTTGGAATTTGGATTTACATGATTTTCTGCGGGACAGACTTTTGAATAACTCGTAAACCGGCTGAGATTAAATTATGGAATTATTACATTTTCTACCTAGAAGATTTATACTGCTTGCCATTCAAATTTGACTTTTGTACCAGTAGTGGAATAATTTATATAAATTCTTTAATATTTCATGACGTCACGTGCCTTTATTTGAATAAATATCCCTATGCTCCATGTTGCCCGCTGTTTGAGACTATCCATGCCGCCTTTTGCATTGAAATTTTTACTGAAAATTTTATAGAGTTAATTGCCTAATATTACTTGTTTTAATGTATTGTGTATAAGTTTAAGATGATGAAAAAATCACAAATAATTATATGTATTAATTAGTATGAAATTTGTTTTGAAATAATGACCGGTTTTGACGGAATTTGGGATAACATGATTTTCTGCGGGACAGCATTTTGTTTTTCTTCTGAACTAAGGGTTTTGAAATTGCATATAAATTAATATTGGTTAATAGACATTTTATTTGATGTAATTTTAAAATTTGGTAGTGATACCTGATATAATGTAAATTTCATGAACTCTTTTAATTTGGTGACCTCAGAAATCAATTTATAGTGGACATTTGTGGAGGATCTGTTGAACTGTTTTGTTTGTCAATTGTCACCTTTTCCTTACTTATGATGGCGTTTACTGGAGTTTGTCAGCTTTGAGGTGTTCCATTTCAGTATCTAGATGACGTCAATGTTAATGAAGCTTTAAGTTGATGATGTCAGGAATCAGTTTTCAATAGGTTATTATAGCGGATTAGATGAAGTGTTTTGTTTGTTTACTTTCTTGCTTTCCTTACTTGTGATGAAGGTAACTGGAGTTTCTCAACTTTGTGGTTTGGGATTTTGGTATTTTGATGACGTCATACGTATTGAATGAAGCTCGATGGGGATATTTGCTCATCCCGATATTGTTTTAGACCTTATTAAGAGGCAGATTTTATAAGAATGACGCAGAAATGAGGGTGTCATTATACGCACCATTTTTGATTTTGCTGAAATTGTTATGGTGGTTCTTTCTAATGATTTTAGAAGACATGTAATTATTTTTTTCCACAAAAAAAATTTTTGCAACCCACAAAAAGTCCTAAAGCCGGTCTCGACCCAGTATTTTTCTCAAATCGACATCTCTGTCTATTCTATTATATCTGTGCATTGAGCATCAACCAAAGTAATTATTGTGATTGCAACATGACCTTTAGTAGCTAAATTGAATTATTTTGTAAATTCCATGGCTGATCTTCAGTGCAGCCTGGCAGGGTTGGCCAAACTTTGTCGCGGAAAGTGAAAAAGCGCCATATTTGAGACCTCATGGGCTCATGTACTGAGGGTCAGCCATAGTTTTCGGATTTAACTTGTGTAGTACTACCCAGTATTAACTTAATTAGCTCATTTGTTACATGGCTCACCCTCAGTGCTGCTGCAAAATATCTACTTTTGTATCTAACGAAATGAAAAAGGGTCCTTTTGGTGGTCCAGTATCTCTGTGCACTGAGGGTCAATGTGGAACTTGATAATTGTATTTCATAGTATGAGACCTGTCATTTAACAGACAATTGACAAAATTTGGCTAATGGCCATGGGAGCACATAGGGCTTACTTCAAGACATTGTAGAAATGGGATATATGGTAACAAGGCATACAATTAGCTGTACAGTAGGTCTATAACCTATTCACTATATGTCATATGTTTCTTTATTATATATGTGACTAGTCAGTAGGCAACCATATTCTTTTTTTACAATGTCATCTAGTTTTACTTGTAGCATAAGTTATAAAAAAATAACATTGTAATTATTAGCAATCATAGTACCGGTAGCCTACTTCCGAGAAAATAATTTTCAATGCAATGATGTACACTTTAAACTGAAAAAAAAGTAAAAAACAATGTTTATCAATTAGGTAAAACATTTTTATTGAAATATGTTAAAATATTTAAAACACCTATATAAAAAAAAAAAAGGTGTTACAAATATTTTATGTTTTACCGTAATGATAAACGTTGTTTTTTACTCTTTTTTCAACTATAATGTATGGTGTAAAACATAATATACCTATTAATAACAGCCTATTACTATTTTCTGATATTATTTTGATCACAGCACTGTTACTTTTAAGGATCTGGCAACATTTTTCATGATAGATAACCTGGCAACAAGGCAATTCAAAATGGCTGAATTGTGGTACTAGTGGTGACTTGTGAGAAACTGGTATAATATTTTTTAACAAGAAGTATGAATGAACAAACATGTCAGTGTGATATGTTCAATCCACAGATTCAAGTACGGTACATTTTGGCAGCCATCAAGAAGGTGTGCACACCCTGATGCTGCAGTGAATCCTGCTAAGAAAAAAGAAACTGTTTGCATGGCATCATGGAAGGTATATTTACATTAGAATTTGAGATTTCCATCTTTTCCAATGGGTGGCATGTTATGCAGCAAGCACAGAATAATTGATGATGAGAACAATGCAGCAGAAATTGAGGATGAGATCCATTCAGAAGGAACAGCTGACCCAAATTATCAGCTTCCAGCTGGTACTTTATATGAATGAGGCAGAGGGAGATCAACGTAAACAACAAATGCACACCTTTTCTGAAATTAAAGCTTCTGACATCAGTCCTCTCAAATTCCAATGTAAATATACCTTCCATGATGCCATGCGAACAGTTTCTTTTTTCTTATCAGGATACACTGGATAATCAGGGTGTGCACATCTTCTTGATGGCTGCCGAAATGTACCGTACTTGAATCTGTGGAGTGAACATATCACACCTTCAGCAGTAGAAATGTCTTGTTGACTTCTATTACTGATAAGTTGAACTTCAGAAACATTTTGTTTTGGGTGAAATCCAATTTTTTCCAATTGTTTATTTACAAAGAGTTCAAGACCACTAAGTTGATATGAACCACTCTTTCTTGACGCTTTATGGTCTCACAATCACCTTTCTTATGGAAGACGCATTGTTCATCCATACTTCCTGTTAAAAAAAATTATACCAGTTTCTCACAAGTTTCCACTAGAACCACAATTCAGCCATTTTGAATTGTCTTGTTGCCAGGTTGTCTGTCATGACAAGTGTTGCCAGATCCTGAAAAGTTACAGTGCTGTGATAAAAATAATATCAGAAAATAGTAATAGGCTGTTATAAATAGGTATTTTATGTTTTGCACCATACATTATAGTTGAAAAAAGAGTAAAAAACAACGTTTATCATTACGGTAAAACATAAAATATTTGTAACACCTTTTTTTTTTAATAACGGTGTTTCAAATATTTTAAAATATTTCAATAAAAATGTTTTACCTAAATGATAAACATTGTTTTTTATTTTTTTTCAATTTTATGGTGTACATCATTGCATTGAAAATTATTTTCTTGGAAGTAGGCTACCGGTACTATGATTGCTAATAATTACAATATTATTTTTTATTACTTATGCTACAAGTAAAATTAGATGACATTGTAAAAAAAGAATATGGTTGCCTACTGACTAGTCACATATATAATAAAGAAATATATGACATATAGTGAATAGGTTATAGACCTACTGTACAGCTAATTGTATGCCTTATTACCATATATCCCATTTCTACAATGTCTTGAAGTAAGCCCTATGTACTCACATGGCCATTAGCCAAATTTTGTCAATTGTCTGTTAAAAGACAGGTTTCATACTATGAAATACACTTATCAAGTTCCACATTGACTCTCAGTGCACAGAGATACAGGACCACCAAAAGGACCCTTTTCCATTTCGTTAGATACAAAAGTAGCTATTTTTCAGCAGCACTGAGGGTGAGCCATGTAACAAATGAGCTAATTAAGTTAATACTGGGTAGTAATACACAAGTTAAATCCGAAAACTATGGCTGACCCTCAGTACATGAGCCCATGAGGTCTCAAATATGGCGCTTTTTCACTTTCCGCGACAAAGTTTGGCCAACCCTGCCAGGCTGCCCTGAAGATCAGCCATGAAATTTACAAAATAATTCAATTTAGCTACTAAAGGTCATGTTGTAATCACAATAATTACTTTGGTTGATGCTCAATGCACAGATATAATAGAATAGACAGAGATGTCGATTTGACAAAAATACTGGGTCGTGACCGGCTTTAGGACTTTTTGTGGGTCGCAAAAATTTTTTTGGGGGTAAAAAAATAATTACATGTCTTCTAAAATCATTAGAAGGAACCACCATAAAAATTTCAGCAAAATCAAAAATGGAGTGTATAATGACCTGCCTCACTCTTATAAAATCTGCCTCTTAATTGTATAGCGTTTATTGAATTAATTGAGTAAAAGTTTTTATTAGATATTGGTGTTTAAATACTGGATATTAGTGCATGGTTGTTAGGGTAACATCTTTGTTGTTGTTTGTTAATTTATTTACGACTAAGAGTGTTGGAGTTTGGCTTCTTGACCTCGGTGGGTTCTCGTGAGAGCAAGATTGGGTTATTACGTCATGGCCATATTCTGTGCACCAGAAGTTAATGCACTGAGGGAGCGAATAGAGTCTAATCAGGATAACTATATCCTCAATCTCCAGAATCAGGAATATTTCACTTCTAATGAGGTTGGTGTTGTTTTGGAGAAATTAAAGGTTATATGTCACGAAAAAAGAGGTTCCCACTTTGCCAGTCCTCTCCAGGCCTTGTTGGCCAACGATATTATTGGACCTTTGTTGAAGAGTATCAAACTAACAACAGAGGCGGCAAGGATTAGTTGTGTTAAGATTTATGATGAGAGAAAAGGAAAGGAAATGTTAAATATTAGTTTAGATGGGGAAAATAGGACTCTAGAGGAAAGTCAAACATATGGCGCTTTTTCACTTTCCGCGACAAAGTTTGGCCAACCCTGCCAGGCTGCACTGAAGATCAGCCATGAAATTTACAAAATAATTCAATTTAGCTACTAAAGGTCATGTTGTAATCACAATAATTACTTTGGTTGATGCTCAATGCACAGATATAATAGAATAGACAGAGATGTCGATTTGACAAAAATACTGGGTCGTGACCGGCTTTAGGACTTTTTGTGGGTCCCAAAAAATTTTTTTTGGGGAAAAAATAATTACATGTCTTCTAAAATCATTAGAAGGAACCACCATAAAAATTTCAGCAAAATCAAAAATGGAGTGTATAATGACCTGCCTCACTCTTATAAAATCTGCCTCTTAATTGTATAGCGTTTATTGAATTAATTGAGTAAAAGTTTTTATTAGATATTGGTGTTTAAATACTGGATATTAGTGCATGGTTGTTAGGGTAACATCTTTGTTGTTGTTTGTTAATTTATTTACGACTAAGAGTGTTGGAGTTTGGCTTCTTGACCTCGGTGGGTTCTCGTGAGAGCAAGATTGGGTTATTACGTCATGGCCATATTCTGTGCACCAGAAGTTAATGCACTGAGGGAGCGAATAGAGTCTAATCAGGATAACTATATCCTCAATCTCCAGAATCAGGAATATTTCACTTCTAATGAGGTTGGTGTTGTTTTGGAGAAATTAAAGGTTATATGTCACGAAAAAAGAGGTTCCCACTTTGCCAGTCCTCTCCAGGCCTTGTTGGCCAACGATATTATTGGACCTTTGTTGAAGAGTATTAAACTAACAACAGAGGCGGCAAGGAATAGTTGTGTTAAGATTTATGATGAGAGAAAGGAAAAGGAAAAGGAAATATTAAATATTAGTTTAGATGGAAGGCCAAAGGAGGAAAGCCAAAGAAGTCTAAACAAAAGTCAAAGGAGCAGTTTAAGTGCACAGGAGGAGGTTACTTCAGTTCAAGATGTGTTAAAAGCTAGGAATTCCGAGCTTAGGGAATATAGAGTTAAGAATAGAGACCTATAGATGAGTTTCCTGTGACCTCACGTTCGCGATTCCACTTCACAGCGGCCATGTTCCTTGTAATATCGATCTATCAGTACTATTGAAGAATGGGAGATAAGATAACACTTATGCTATATAATAAAATGATAACGTTCATATTACTAGACAAATTTATTTCCTCATAATATATTACATAGAAACATGCAGAATTGAAATGAACTTTGCTTGTGAAATAGATAAAAGAGAATAGGGCAATTTAAGGTGATAAGAATATCAAGACACCCAAACGAATATAAATTTTTATAGATTTTCAATGTTAAACATCACATAGTTAGCCTTATTATCTACCAAATAAATAATATGAACTGATTATTTCGTACATTAGTTAGTTTATTCGATTATAATAAATATATTAAGATTTACACACTATTGCATTAAAATAAATTAAATAAATAAGCATCAAAAGTACCTTGATTTCTTGTTTTGTAGCCTGACTTGGAGTAACTGTAAAATATAGCGTTACATAAGACCATTTGACGGATGGTATCAGAATAAGCGATCGAGATATACTTTGTATTGAAATAACATATGGATCGTCAGATAAACCCGTAATAATTAATTTTTCTCTGTACCTCTGTTGGCTTTCTAAAGGCAATATCTCGACGTAATCAGATAATATCATATTGTAAACCTATCTATATTAAGAAAAATTTGCTACACCATGTTAACAATTAACATTTTAACATTGAAAGAATACAGTGATGGCGGACGGCGTCTACAAAGAGTATGGCGGTGCATGTGACGTCGGTGCAACTCATCTATTGGAATCTATTGAAGAATTTAAGCATAGGGTCAGTCAATTTGATAAGAATCTAGAAGATAAGGAGTTGGTGATCAAAAATCTTGGAGAAAGTAAAAGTTTGGATTAAAAAATGCAATTAAATAAGGAATCTCATTTGCTCAAAGAAAAGGAATCGCAGTTATTTGTACTGAGGGAAGAAGTGAAGAAAAATATTTGTTGGTTGTAGAACTTAGTGCTGATCTGGAAAATTCTATTGTCAACTTGGAGGTAATGGGTAGGACTTTTGAAGATAAATATTCTAAAATTTATCAGGATCACCGAGCCTTGAGGCTCTCTTTAAAGGAGAGTGAAGATTCGCTGAGTAATATCAATCAAGAATATAGTACTATGAATCTGGCGAAGAGTGAACAGGATAAACTGCTAAGAGTTGCTAATGCCTAATTGAGTGAATTAATTGGTCTGGCTCCGCTCTTAGCGGAAGGTGGGGAACTGGACTCTGTGATTTTTAAATTGAGGGGAAAAGAGGTTTGAGGGAAGAGAAGTTTTGAGTACCAATCTAGAAGTGAGCAGACAGACCTTGTCGTCTGTAAACACTAGGTTCGATAAGCATAGGAGAAAGGTTGATGCTCTTAACGAGAGATTGTCCAATGAAGGGGAAGCGAAGGTCTGTGTGAATGATCCTTTTGAGTATAGTAGTTTTCCTGTGTTAAGAAAAGCTGTAATGGATCGTCCGATCCAAGTACGGCCTCTAAGTACGGCTACTAAGCACGCGTTGATGAGTTCGGAGGTGGCACCTGAAGAGCTGTTAATTGGTGTTGATAAGATTATTGGAGTATTTGGAGGAGGTGTTTCATTTCAGAGGTTTTCAATTTTGATAGAACAAGATTTGATGGAACAAGTTTCCAAAGATTTGTATAGAACAAGATTCAAAGTGTTTATTTTTATGTACTTTTTTTTTCTAAATAGGCTTTGAGAGGGGAAGGGGGGTCTTCGGAAAAGATTGCCGTTACCACATTCTCCCATGATTCGCCACTGTTAATATGAAATGTATGGTCTCTTCTACCAATACACTTCTGTGTAACAGACGGTTTGTACTTACTCGCATTTTACGTGTAAATCCCGGGACTCTTCAAAATAGTGACTTGCATATTTTGCAATTGTAAATCAATATTTGTGTAACAATATTTTGTCCATTACATCTGTGAGCAACACCTTAATTGCTGATATGTTATGTATATATTTATGTTAATTTTTTTACATAATTGGCTATAAATTTTACTGCAATTATAATTTTTTTTTCGAGAAAAAAATGCAAAAAGAGTTAAGCACAGTTATTATATTTATATGATACTGGTTTGTGAAAAAACTTTTGGCGAATGAACTCTGAGCTGAAATTTCTTACCCTGAATTATTCACTCGTTATTAGGAGAATGTTATAGCATGTTATGCAGCATTACAATTAGATTTGTTATACTTTCATTTGGTAACTTGTTTGAATACAGAATTTGTGCATATTTAATACTAATGTGAAAGTTGTTATTTAATATAATATAATGGAGAATGTTTTATATTAAAATAATTTATTTTACTTTACTTTTAAAAAATAAGTCCAGAACAAAAGATTTAGTGCCTGAGCAAGGCTAAAAAAAATTTAAAAATTAAGCCCAGCCCAAGCCTGGATTAAATTAGAAAATATAGACTGGCCTAAATCGACGCCAAATTGGAAGATTTGACATGGCCAAGACCAGTATAAATTTAGATGATAAGTAAAATTGGTATTAAGTTGTATATCTGATCAGCTTGACTAGGAAGGGGTGTGGAAACCCCAGGCCGTCCGACTCATCCAGAGCAACTATTTGAGCGACCGGTAGAAACGGCGGCATCCTAGCTCCATTTAGCTGAAAAAGTGGACTATTTTTGGTCGTGAAATAAACGTTCATAATTTTGTTATGAAGTAATAATGGTTTCGACAGTGGCGCAGCCATATCATACATTACTGAAGTATATTAGCTGTGTACAGTGAGATCATATCTTTTCCAGTGGGGTGGGGTGCTTAATGTGGGTCGCTATACCACTGAATTGTTTAATTCCAGTTTAAATGTATATTTTAATCATCGTAAAAATTTAATATTCAGAATATAAATACTAGTATTATTTGATTGTTTTTGTCTTTTACATTAACTCAAAATTCAGATTTTGTAGTTTTAATTTTTTTTTCTTTCACAAATTATTATTTAAAGTGATGGACATGTTTTATATATTTTTCTGTCAATGTTTATAAACAATCTTATTTAGAAATGTTTTTAGAGGTGTGTGTGGTGTTCAAATATAAATTTGATATTTATTATCAAAGTTTTTTAATCTACAGCGGGATACCAGAATTTAAAATTCTAGTTATTCTAATTGTTGAGTATACCAGCAGTTCAGAAGTTTTGTATTTTACCAAGAAATATAAAGTGAAAATAATTTTAGTTTAATTTGTTACAGGGATTAAAGTTTGTATAGAGTCCAATTCTATATTTTGAAGATATTGAAAAATCTGAAGTTGACAGACAGACATATCCTTCCATTCCTTATTCCTTATGATTATGAAGAAGCTGAGGTATGTTTTTTACACAACTATTAATTTCAGTGGTTGATATTTACTGTTCCAAATGGATATGTTGTAAATTAAAAATTCCTTTTAATCAGTGGTTAAAAAGTGTGGAGCGGGTTTCTCAGTAAATGTTAATATGCTCTTAAAAGTTAAATGCTTGTATACGGGATTTTGTGTGGTAACTTGATCCATATTTATAATAGATGTTAAGTAAAGTTTCAGTGTGACAAATACATCTAACATGTAAATATTACGTTGTTGCAGTCTTTTATTCGCAATTTGAATTCCTGTGTTTTTTGCTAATTAGTTTCTTAATTAAATACACCTAGATGGGTTATGCATTTTATTTTCGAGAACTTCCTGGTGATCGTTTGAAAATATCTGTGCATGCACACAGTCCATTGCCTAAAGAAATATTTTCAAAAAATTAAATTTGCATTTTTTAAAGATTTTAAAATTAAAACTTGAATATATTTCATTACAATAATTAAGCTGGTCCATTAGAAATATATAATAATTGCAGATTTTATTCAGATTTTTAGTTTTAATTTAAATGAAGCAACCGAAACAATATGAAATCCGCTGTAAAAGGGAATGTTTTTAGTGACCAAATTCATAAAAGTTTGTGTGCATGTATTATACATTTGTATTTTAATTGTAGTAAAAGCTTAATAGGCAAAATAAATAGTATTATTTGACCTTTTTTTCTTTCATCTTTCCTCAAAATTTGGATTCTGAAATTTTAATTTTTTTTTTACAAATTCTCATTTGAAGTGATGGAATCGGGCTTTTATGTATTATTTTCTATCAATATTGATAAACAGAAATATTGATAGAAAATATATTTAGAAATATTTTTTAAGGTGCGTGTAGTACTCAAGTTCAAGTCTGATATTTATTACCACGAATTTGTATCTACAGCTAGATACCATAATTTAAAAATATCCATTCTAATAAATAGTTGTTCAGTATAAGCAATTTGATGTGCTTTTTTACCAAGGGTTATAAAGTGATACTAATTTTGATTTAATTTGTTACAGGAATTTAAAGTGTATAGAAAGAGCCCAATTCTATTTTTTGAAGGACTGAAAAATTTATAGCTGATGCACACGTCCTTTGGCTGATCAAGATTGTGAAGAAGTTAAGGTATGTTTTTGTCACATTAAGGTATGTGTTTGTCACATTAATTTCAGTGCTTGACATTCACTATTCCTAGTTGATATACTGTAAATTATAAATTACTTAATTGGTCATTAAAAAGTGTAAAGTGGGTGAATTTAAGTAAACATTAGATGTTGCTATGCTGTTAAAAGTTGAATTCTTGTATATAGGACTCTGTGGGGTAAACTGTTCCATCTTTTTAATATATGCTAAGTAAATTTTTATAATGACAAACACATCTAACATATAAATGCTATTTTGCTTTAGTCATTTTAATTCATAATCTGCAATTTTCCTCGTGATTCGTTTATCAGTCTCTGTATGCAAGCACTGAGTAAAGAAATATTTTCAAGAAATTAAATTTAGCATTTTTGAAATTAAAGTTTTGAGAATTAAAATTTTAATATATATTTCATTACAATAATCAATCTGGTCAACTAAAATTTCTTTGAATAAATGCTAATTTTATTCTGATTTTCAGTTTTAAATAAGCAAGCTAAACAATTTGAAATCAGCTGTTAAAGTTACTGGTTTTAGATTTAAATTGTATCTTGTGAAAATGTTCTGTTTCAAATTAAATTTTGACTATCGTGAAAAAGATCAAATTCGATTTAAACTACATCGTAGGACCAACTTTAATCTGATTCATGTATTGCACATCTAATACATAACCCATTTGTCTTAAAAAGTTACTGCTAGCTTGGGACACCACCACTATGCATCAACATATCGAGTGCAATTATTGCTCACACAGAAGTTGTTTATGTAGGACATATGCAGGCTATGATGTCAAGTAGTAGCACATGCCACATTGTAGCAGGCACATATTTTTAAAATGGATAAGCTGCATTTTAATATTTTCTTTGTTAGCACAGCCTATTCCACTGAATAGTGGGTGCATAAATTTAGTTTGCATAGGTCACATTTTATTTTTAGGTAGTGTAGTATAGCAACTTTTATCTAAATAAAATAATGCTCACACATTATGTGTTTATAAAAGTTATTGCTAAAACAGTGACTGTCATAGATAGCAATTTTTATTTTTTCAAATCATTAGTTTTTTAATTGGTAAACATTTAAGGATTTTTTAAAACTATTTTAACTAATAAAATAATTTAATATTCCAAAATAAAATTACTTTTACATAGTTTAATTTAGGTGTCAGTGTCGGTATACTTTTACTAACTCCGACTGCATATCCCTGAGTGTTTGTTCACAATGATCGGTTTGTAAACATATGATTAAAATATTGCATAAAAGGAAGAATTGATAATGACCATTATTACTTTCCTTATATACATAATGTATAAGGAAAGTATTGTGACGGGGTCGAAAATTCGAATTCGAGTTTTCGACGGGAGAGCACGTTTCAAGCATCCCTGATCACGAATCCAACATTTTTTAAGTGATGTCTGTGCGTGTGTGTGTGTGTGTGTGTCAGTGTGTCTGTGGCGACGATAACTGACGAACGAATGGACTGTTTCGAACGAAATTTGGTAAAAAATCACAATCCATAAACACTGGAAGCCTATTGTTTTTAAACGTAATCGAATGTTCAAAACCCCTCTAAATTTTCGAGTGAAATTTTGAAAAAATCGTCAAAAAATCAAAATCGCTAATAAAGTTACACAAATAAGCATTTCTTATGTAATTTTTCATTTGAAAACGGTTAACATAAATTTTGACCGCTAACATGAACCGTTCTCGAGATATTGCACATTTTTTAAAAAAAATATCAAAAAGTCATAAAATAAAAAAATATATATTTCCTACTGAGAAACATGTTCACTTTCCATATCTAATACCATGCGATAAATTTGGTAACATCATTCTCGTAGATCTAGCTCGTTCCATTCATGAGAAAAGATACTTCGAGTAATACTTTTGCATTTGAACGCCAATAGTCATTTATCTACTATAAGAACAACTTTTTTCTCCGTCAGTAAAGCTTGGCGATATTTTGGCGACGAATTTGGCGGAATGTCGCCAACTTGGCGACTTTTTGAAATGTTGTCAAATAACGAAAATCTCGCCAAATGGATTAAAATGACGCTAAATCAATGAAAAGGACGACTAATTGTCGAAAATTCAATATCTTGGAAAGAATATAAGTATCTACTATAAGAAAAACCTATTTTTTTTACTGTAAAAGTAGTAAATTCATTGCAATATATAAGGAAAGTCATGTGTTGCCCACATCAGATTTTTTAATATGAGTTACAACGAAGCAATCGCACTGTATGAGGCAGGTAAACGAAACTGATTTAGACCTTTTGAGAATAAAGCTTTTTATACAGGGATACTCATTAATCCACGAGCAGTTTTCCGTCACATAAGAACTGTGCCTAAACTGCGTCCCCCCCCCCCCCCTGTAAATAAATTGAGCTTTATTTTCTGCTTTATTATACCTGACTGTTTAGTGAATCTGTTAGACAGCCTAACAATGATTAACTTTATCTTGTTCCAGTTTACGCTTATTGCTGCTTCGAATAAGTTATTCAGATCCTGTGGTTCATCCACGACCCAGACCGTGCACCTTGCCATCGAGGGCGTAAAGGCCTTCACGCACAGCCGGCTGTGGTTCATGTTTTTATCCTGTGGTTCATGTTTTTATCCTGAGAATACACAAACGAATTCAGAGAATTTATACCATAATGACCCAGGTTTAATGATCTACTGTCCGAAATTCGCGCCAATAATTGGCATCCTCGGCGAATTTTAAAATGTCACCCAATTGTTGAAAATATTTCAAAATTAACTAAATTGACGCAAAATTGATAAAATTTAAAATAAAAACTTCAGCAGAATTTTGATATTAAATGTTAGGAATGGATTAGAATACAAACTAATCCATAACGCTTGGCGAGATTTTGGCGACGAAATTGGCGGAATGTCGCCAACTTGGCGACTTTTGAAATGCTGCCAAATTAACGAATATCTTGCTAAATGGATAAAAATGACGCTAAATCAATAAAAATGACCACTAATTGTCGAAAATTCAATATCTTGGAAAGAATATTAGTATCTACTATAAGAAAAACCTATTTTTTTTACTGTAAAAGTAGTAAATTCATTGCAGCATTATAGTATAAGGAAAGTCATGTGTTGCCCACATCAGATTTTTATATATAGAAACATAACATGTGAAATATGCCATAATAATGGGGATTAAGATTTAGCAACTTGTTGCCACTAAAGTTAAAGCTTCATATCATTCCAATATTTTAGAAGCATTTTCATTGTCCATGAAATATTATTTTTTGAAAATGTTTCATATAAGCTAAGATAGCAACACTATATTTATCTGCTTCTCCTGCATAAAAGCCATATTTGGTTGTAGAAAATTACATTTTTTGTATAACTAGCCGACAGCCAGTGGTAACATTTTTTTTATCAGGTACGTTAGAACTGAAAACCTCACTTTTGTGATCAAAATCTACTGCTTTATGGTATACATTGATCCAAATGCATAAATTTTAAATAAAATTTTAAAGTTTTAAAAAAAGTATTCATAACAAAAAAAAATGAAGACATGGGTTGCCCATGTGTGGTTTATGTCAGGCCGTTGCTGATATTCAATTAATTTAATTTTGTAAAATAGTTAAAAATGATAATTCTTTAAAACTTTTTACATTTTTAAAATTTTTTTACAGTTTTTTCTGAATTCAAGTATGGCCTAGAAATTTTAAAGAAAGTTTGAGTGGATCTCGTTTTGTTTTAAAAAAGTATTCATATTTGTTGAACTTTCTTAAACTGTTATAAAATATTTTATTTCTTATATCTAAAAATTTCAGCTGTATACTTCTGAAAAACAAACAAATTAAATTTATATATTTGATTTGATTGTTAATTAGTATGTTGTGAATTTATCCATATGTGTGGAATTCAATGTCGGGACAAAAATATCTCAAAAACCGTTAGACCTAGGAAGCTGAAATTTGGTAGGCAATCAGTTCTTATCCCAAAAGTTGATGTGAATACCTTAGAAATTTTCTCCAGGGAGTATGCTACCTTTTGAGTTGGCGTTCTCTGTCGTCCCAAAAGCATCTAAAATACCATAATGCATAGGAAGCTAAAATTTGGTAAGTATTTAGTTCTTACTCCAAAAAGGTGCATGAGTAATCGTGATGCAAAGTTTTCTGGAGGGGTGTGATGGCCCCAATATGTGTTCTGTCTGGCGAAAAGCATTGAATAAGACGACTCCAATATCCAGCTTCACTGTTATTATTAAAATGTTCTCTGTCTACCGAGAAGCTGAATATTAGACTCTTTTTTAACTATCTTATAACAACGGCTATTCATATAACCATTGTTGTAAGCAAACTGTCAACTAACTAAAAGGATTTGCAGATATTTAAAATATGGAAACTGATATGGTTGCACATAAATAAAGAAATATATCTATGATAAAAAAATTATCAGACTGCGGTAAGACTCAATAAGTTCAACAGTTTTCTGTATAGAGGAAAAATATTTCAACAATGGGCAGTTGATCAACAAATGGAATTATAATTTAGATATATTTTCAAAACTGGATTCACAGTTAGTTATATTGGTTTTTAGTTTGGATTCAAATGTAGATTTCTATTAATTTGCTAACAAAAAATTTATTAAATATGTGGTTTATACTGAAATATTCTATTAGATTTATTATAAGAAACATCTGTTTTTCATTTCCATTCAATTAATGTTAATGCATTAATAAAAAATAATTATTTTTCTCCTTTAATGATAATTTATTTCTTCGTTATCTTTTTCATTATTCAGTATTTTTCTAATTTGCGTGGAAGTAAAAACAATATCTGAAAAAATTTATACAAGCACATACGGTATCTTGCATCATTGATCTTCAATGGTTATAAGCTAGTTTTATTATATTGATATAAAATTATTTAAACATTACAGGATACTTATCGGTTATAGGGACCATGGGTTACCGATTACTTTTCCGAGTTGTCGCCAACACGAACGCTGACGATATAATCCGATACGAGAAATTCACTACAAACACAATGATTACAATTTACTATATATATTGGGATTTGATCAACTTTACTTAACAACAAAATATTGTGTTACATTGAAATTTGTGGCGTCCCAAACTCAGCTATTGCTGATAAAATGTCATTAAATTTATCTCTACCGGTAACTCTTCGCCACATAAATTCTGCGAGATATGAGTCCAAGTGCTGTCTGGCAGTGCCTCTATGCTTTTTGTTACGCAATTTCGCGGAACCCCAGAGTCTCTGTGGTCTGCGTATGGGTCCTGGTTTCAGGATCCACGAAGTTAAACCGATGGTTTACTTTCAAATGCTGAAAGCCGGTGTAAGCCGCGAAATATGAAAACAGCACCACATATTTATAATATCATCAACCGGTATAAACCAGAATTCGCCATGGTCACTACGTGTTGCCTTGTTTGGCTTCATGTTAGCTGAGTTTGAGCCGTCACAAATTTCAATGTAACACAATATTTTTTTGTTAAGTAAAGTTGACCAAACCCCATAATATATTAAATTGTAATCGTGTTTGTAGTGAATTTTTCGTATCGGATTATATCGCCAACTATCGTGTTGGCGACAACTCTGAAAAGTAGTCTGTAACCCATGTTTCCTATAACCTATAAGTAACCATTACAGGCTTGAAAGCTGAAAAAGCATTACTAAAATAATGTTAAAATCAAAATGTGTTTTTGTGAACATGTCAGTTACTGAACTCAGCTTTGTGAACATGTCAATTACTGAACTCAGCTTTGAAATTTTAAATCTTAAACAAATGTAAAAATTATCACAACTCAAATTCTAACAAAATGAGCACATTTTATTTTTTGAACTAAATGTTAATTCTGATAATCCAATTGGATAATTTTTTTTTCATTGTTGAATGTAATTTGCATATTATTTTGATGGTTTGATGCCGATGTTAGAAGATTAGATAGGTTTGATGCCGACTGGCGAAGTAGCCACAAAGAGAAACTACTGAGAAAACCTATAAGGTGACCTGATGGAGCTGTATCATCAATAAAGCAAATTTCATTTATATTTATAAATACTATTTATTTAATTAAACTATATATATATATATTGATATTGCAACAAACAGCTTGTTACCAGCTTCTCAACCAGCTGCTCTCGGCTGGTCTGGGTTTACAACAAACAGCCTGCTTTGATTGCTCTCAAATCAACATAACTTTAAAATACACGACTATGTGGATTATTCCTGTTATCTATTTTATATTCTCCATGAAGTAATGTGAAATACCCAGTAAAATCCTAATGGAAATTGAGTGAGCTTTTCAAAACTTTTTGCCATTTGCTTGTATTATAAAGTTGTTTGCCTAAAAGCATTCTAAACTGATTAAATAAATAGAAAAAAAATTATAAATGCAAATGGAAATGTTAAGCGTTACAATATTATGGGAAAATAGTTTTATTCATAAAGGTAAGTTGATTCTACTGCTAAAATATATCGGAAAGCTTAGTAGTGCCTTATTGGCTATTTTTATCACTCAGATTTCCATCTTTTTATTTAGACAAATATGTCAGGAAAAAATATATATTATAAGAAAGAAGTTACTGCAATTTTTTTAAAGGTCAATTTCTTCTTCCATAAACTTCAGCTTACCGAGTTTAATCTATTGAAGCAATTTAATATTTCAAAGATCAAATAATGATAAGAAGCGAAAAGAATTTGTAGAAATGTGAATTGTTTTATTGAAGACATTAGCTAGGAAAAGCATTGGTTTATGTGAGAGAAATAAGCATTTGTCTTGTCGGATTATATTTATACTTCACTCAAAATGCTGGCATCTGATTTAAAATTTATTTAGCACTATTCTCATTAACTATGAATCAGTCGCTTAATTATCACATTTGTCTATTTCAATGTTATTTGCTGACAGTTGCAGAATATAATTGTAAAGTCAGTTAAAGCTAAATCGTGTTAATATTTGATTGTTCCACATCAGAAAACAGGATTAGCTTAAGTTGGATCAGATATGAAATTAATTTACTGCTTAAAGAAGTAAATTAAATTTTTTGTGTTTGGATAATACTTTTCACCGTCTAAGTAGTAAAACTTTAAATAGCAAGAAAGTCTATGCATTTTGTAAATAGTAATACCTTGGTAGCCAAACAATACTTTAACAAACACTGATGAATATACAAAAGACACACAATATTATGTAAAATAAATATGCATAGCAGACTGGGTACGAAAATGTCATTAAGAAGCACCCAACATTTGCAAAATGATAAATCTACTAACATATGCACTAAAACCTCTGAGTTGTGCACAAAGTTTATGAAGTCTTTTAGTCAAAAATCATAAAATTTGGAAAGCAAAATAACTTTTATATTTAAGGTAAGTATTGTTCAACTCTACTTTTAAAAAATGTAACATATCTGGTAAAGATCTCCTAAACTAGGTGATTTTTCACAGCCAACATAATAGTAAAAATCTGAGTTCTTTTATAAGAAAATGTATAGGAATTCAAAAGATTTTATTTTTATACTTACATATATATATATATATATATATATGTGTGTGTGTATATATGTAAACCCAAGGCTGTTTGTTTAAATTTATACAGACAGATATTAATTATGAAGATGTAATAGATGTTAATATATCAATTCTCAATTGTTGGTAAATTGGTGCATTTCGAAATTACAAAATAATTAAGAAGAAATATAATTAAGATTTTTTCAATATTGGCAGAGAGGGACTTTCACAAATAAATAATATCATAAATATATTAAACGAGATTTGCGGTCAAAAATACATAGCAAATACACAAGATCAATTCAAAAATTTACCAAAATAGGATTTCATTTGAAAAATCCCCAATTAAAGAATTTGGAAAAACAGATTTACATATATACTGGGATATGGCCAGGCCATATCCCGGAAAATATGAGATTGCATCCTTCACCCGGCCTGGGGGAGGGGACACCATTCGAGCGGAAGGCCCAGACCTCCAGTAATTTTTTTAAGCTGAAGACATTAAATATTCACAAGGTGAACTGAAATATGACGCCCGTCATAAGGTTTGTAGGGGGTATAATTTGTGGGACATGCCGGCCTTGCCCAAAGAAATTTGCAAATTTAGAACACGTTCCCGGCTCGAAGACCATTAAGTCACGGCCGAAATGATTTTCATTCAAATGTGTTTGTACAAAGAACTAAGATAAAAGTTTTCAAACATTTATATTTACATATAGCTAAATTCAACAAGATAATCTCATGTACTCTATTAAAATTCACTTAAATTTTTTCTAAACTTAAATACGCCCGACCCGACTCACGGGACAATTCGGGCCCGCGCTAATGGACCAGACCACAGCAAACTTCAATATGAATATATTATCATAGAACAATATGAAAATCAATCAAACAGCTGCTGTCAAAATAGTAAACAAATCAGGACTGATATTATTTGTTAAGGAGAATAGACATGTTGTTATTTTGGTGATTAATTGGTAATTAATTGTGATTTAAAATAAAAGCACCGAGTTTACTCTTGTTGCTTTTATTTTAAAACTTTTATATTAGTTGGGACTGCCGGTGTCAATTGTTTATGGTTATAGTTTATTTGGCTTTATAAAGTATTTGTTATAATTGTTTGTTGGGTTTATATTGTTGGCCATTACTTTAAATTAGCCATTTTAAGGTAAAATTGGTAGTGTCTTTCCTTTGTTGTTTTGTTTTCGGGATCAGTTAAGTTTTTTTTTGTTGTCTTGTTTTAATTTGTGGCCGGCCGGGGCTGGATGATGTGTGGTTTAATTTGAGGATTTTTAGTAAATGGTTGGGAGTATTATTATAATTGTGGCTAACTATTCTAATTACTAAAAATTTTGGGGCTAAATCCCAGAGACCGGTACGGTCGCTTTTTTTATCGCGCCAAATCGGCGATAAGCGGAGTGCTATGCTGCGACCTGGGTAACTCTTTAACTCTTCATAATCATGGTAACCTTACGAGTTGGTTAGATACTATGGCAACTGTCTCAACATCGGGCGCCAGAAAAGTCGCCAAATTCAAAACCGTACCGGTCTTTGGGATAATGACAATTTTTGATGTTTAATGTTATTTTTATATTTCTTGGTATTTGTGTCATATTTTATTTGCTTGGTATAATATGTTGGGTGTTATGCGGCTTATTAGGGGATGTTTTGGTGAATATGTTTGGAATTTTATTACAATTGTGGCCATCTTTTCAAATTATTAAAGGTTTTGAATTCTAAATTATATTTTATGTGATTTGGTATTTATGTCATTTTAAATTTGCTTGATATAATTATATCAATAGATTTATGAATATGTTTACATTGATTTTGAGTTATGAAAAAATATTACCCGCTCAATGACCCGGAGGTACCTGTAGGCCGCTGTAACAGCCTTGGCCGCGCACTCTTTTCGGTTTATAATAAATTTATGTGGGAGGGAGTGCGTCACAGCTCTTGGGTGCGCGTTTTGCCTGGCTGATTCCTTTGCAGGCGTGTGTCTGGTCTGCTGGTGGGGGTTTCGGTCGTCACTGCTGGCGTTCCCCTCACAGACTGGTGGCGGTTGGCCTCGTAAGATGGGGCGAGGGCCTGCTGTCCCCTTGGTGGGGCGCGCGCTATGTGGTGGAATCGGCAGTTTCTTCTATGCGGTGAGCTCAGGTGTCCCGTTCACTTGTTTTGTGCTGGGGAGGAATTCTTTCCCGGTCGGGGAGCTAGGCGCTATACATTCTCAGGTCAGTTCCCTCGATCTAACTTTACAATTTCCTCTAGTTGTGCTTCAAGCCAATCTGTCTCCTCGCTTGTATGTCGGCGATATATTGCAACCGATTGTTATGCGTATGATGTCAAGCCGCGCAGGTTCCATTTACCAACAAGACAAAGCTCGATCACATACTGCACGATTTTCTAATCAAAATCGATCATTTAACACCCTCCCATGTCATCTATTTCTTGCCACCATTTCTTAAATGTTTTCCTGTTCCTAAATTCTAATAATCTGCATATATTTTTAAAAGATACACATATGCCGAGTTTCATGGCCTCTGCTGAATTTCTTTTGGTTTTATATACTCCTTGCAACAACGTGATATATATATATATGCACAGATGTTTAGTGACTAGATTTTTTTAGAATATCATATAGTGGAATGAAAGTGAGATGTTTGAAATGGGAAGAGAAACATTATCTGGTTTGTTCATTTGCAAACAGTTGAATAGGCCACCACAAAGTTTCGCAATCTACTGCACATAGAGTGATTTTCTTATTGTTGATATAATATAAGAAACGTAAAACGTTTCCCGAATACTGCCCTCTGCGCTGAAAGAGTGATTCCAACCTTTACAAAGTATCCATTTTGAATATATGGCAAATTTTGAATATACCATTGCATATATATCTAGATGCACCCTGGAAAGAGCTAAATTAACTAAATTAACGCCCTTAAGCTTTTTATGATCAAAACATATTCGAATATAAAATTTAAGAAAGGCATCTAAAACCAATCAAAACATTTCTTACTGCAAATCAGCAATCCTAGGTTCTTTTTTAGCACCACAGAGAGCAGGAGGAACTACATAACTATCCACTGTTAGAACAATAGCTTTGATTCCACTTCTTTCCGCTCGCTTTACTATATTGGTGGTGTGAGTTCGGTTTTTCAAGATGTACAACTGCATCCACAAATGTGCTGATGAATCTTTGAATACTTCTGCGACATCTTCAAGGCGAACTTGGGAAAAACTGCTTTGTATCATAATGGTATTCATTGCAACCACAGCTATAAAACATAAACATAAATCTATCTATATATATATATATATATATATATATATATATATATATATAATACTTGAGTATACATACATATATATATATATAAATATATATAATGATATATATATAATACATGAGTATACATACATATATATATATATATAATGATATATATATATATATATACATATATATATCATTAACTGTAGGGAACGCTCATAAGGTAGTTTTAAATGCTTTTAGCTGGAGACGTCTTTAGCTCAACGCTTTGGTACTGTCCTACCACGTATTGGTCTTGGGTTCAAACTCCGGCACTACCAAACCAGTGATTTCGCATTCTCGCTACATTAGTAATTTTGGACACGAGCACAAAGCATCCTTCGCACAATTATTCTGCTTTCCGAGTATTACATATGCATTGCATAAATATACTTTCTGTACTCCCCACGTGATGACGCCACCACACTTACTTGATCTTCTGAGATTTTTTTATGTCAACTTACCGTGCGTCATCAGGTCTAGTGACTCACTACGAGGTCACCTGTAACAGCTCCATCACTTCAACTTTGAACTCTCCGCTTCATCTGCAGCGACAATTTCTTTCGATTTCAACGGAACTCACTTGGAGTGTGTGTACTTTGGCAAGCGCTTATAAGGCAGTATTAAATGCCTTTAGCTGGAAACCTCGTTAGCTCAACGCTATACTACTGGCCTACCATGTATTTAGTCCCGGCACTGCCAAGTTGGTGATTTCAGAATCTCGCTATATTGGTATCATAGCGTTGAGCTAAAGACGCCTCCAGGTCAAAGCATTGAATACTGCCTCATGAGTATTTTTCGCTAGAGTAATCCCCCTCCCAGTGAATTTCGTCTAAATCGAACTGAATTATTACTGGGTTGTAGATGAGGAGGTGAGCTCCTAAGTTGAAGTGAAATAGTTGTTACAAGCTGCCTCGTAGTGAGTCACTAGGCCCGATGACGTACAGTGAGTCGACATCAAAGACTCTCGACAGTTCGAAAGAGGCGCTATCTCATTAAGAATAGAGAATGTACATTTATTACATGCATATATAATACTCGAAAAGCAGAATAACTGGAAATAATTTATATAAGTGGTCGTGTCCAAGGCCACCAATGTAGCGAGAATGCGATCGCACCACTCTGGCAGTGCCGGTGTTTGATCCTGGGTCCAAAGTGTGGCAGGCTAGTATCACAGCGTTGAGCTAACGATGTCCCCAACTCAAAGCAAGCCTCATGAGAATTCCCTACAGCACTCTCTATCTCAAGGAGTTTCATCGAAACCGAATGAAATTGTCACTGGGTTACAAATGAGGTGGCGAGCTTCTAAGTTGAACAGAAGGAGTTATTACAAGCGGCCTCGTATGAGTTACATGGCCCGATTTTGTACGGTTAATTCGACGTAAGGGAATCTCGGAAGGTTATATGTAGTGGCTCCATTTTATGGGGAGTACAGGAAGTACATTCATGCAATGCATATATAATACTCAAGGAGCTGCATAACTGGTAATAATTGAGCGAAAGATGGTTTGTGCTCACGTCCAAAATCACCAATATAGCGAGAATATGAAATCATCCACTTAGCAGTGCCAGGATTTGAACCCGGGGCCAAAACATGGTAGGTCAGTATCATAGAGTAGCGTTGAGCATAAAGAAATCTCCAGCTCAAGGCAATGAATACTGACTTACGAACGTTTTCGCTACTCACACATACACACTCACACATTTATATATATTTATATGTGTATATATATATATATATATATATATATATATATATATGCATATATATGTATATATATATATGTGTATATACGTATATTGATATATACATGCACATATCAATATATGTATATATATATATGTGTATATACATATATTGATATATACATGTTCATATCAATATATGTATATATATATATATATATGTATATATATATATATATGTGTGTGTGTATATATATATACAGGGAAAGTCGGAATTGTTTTTACAAAAAGCAGAGGGGTGATAGTACCCCACCAGACGAGCAATAATTGCCATGGAACATAGGGTCGCATTGCACTCTGAGAGGCAGAAAAGAGGCACGGCGAACCGCGTCGAGCATGACGCAGTCAGCGCCTCGGACGTCATTGCGTACCTGCCTACGTGCCTGGAGCACGTGCTGCATAGTTTATTGCAGGCCGTTCCGCTCCCCATCCAGAGCGATATGTGGTGTATGCACGATGGAGTCCCGGCACACTTTTTCATCACGATCCGGAACTTCTTGAATACCACATATCCCGCACGCTGGATTGGACGTGGCGGACCTGTGGCGTGGCCTCCTCGCTCACCAAACCTCAACCCACTGGGCTTTTTCCTCTGGGACCACATGAAATCTTTAGTGTACGAGACGCCTGTGGACTCGGCGGAAGATCTCGTTGCGCGCATCGTTATTGCCGCAGACCACATTAACACAACACCCGAAATCTTTGAGAGGGTGCGTCAGTCATTCCTTCGCGGTGTGAACGGTGCAACGACACGCGTGGTCGCCACTTTGAGCACTTGCTGTGAGTTTGTCGCTGCACAATAAATATGTTTGTGCAACGTCTGGTATAGTTCATTCGCTTTCCCAACACTGGTGTACGTGCAGGTTCGTATTCTAATTTTACTCTTTTCTGCCTCTTGTATAGCGACTATGGTAATTATTGCTCATCTGGTGGGGTACTATCACCCCTCTGCTTTTGTAAAAACAAATCCGACTCACCCTGTATACATGTATATATATATATATATATATATATATATATATATAGGGTGTCAATATTTCGTTCAGTCAAAGTAAAGAAAAATTCGGTTCCTAAAAGTTCAAATTTAGGACGAAATAAGTTATCGAACGTCCTGACTTACACCGCTTTCACCTGATTTTTCAATACTGTCTTAATTATCAAAATTCTTGAATCCACGGGACATTCCCAATTGACTTGATGCGCAGAAATCATTTAGTGGGGTTCTAAAGCAATTTATGTCCTTGGTTTGCTTCTGAAACTATCAGAGACACACAGACGATACTGGTTAAAAGTTATTGTAACATTTTAATAGGGTAAATAAAACAGTATATTGTGATTTGGCTGTCCTGATATTTTCCTAACAAAATCTATGGAAAAATGAGCATGGCTTTTAATTTTTGAAACCAATTACAATAATTTAAAACCACAGTTTGCAGTACACTCAATAAGTGTCTAACACAATTTTGTCATTGTGCTTTTTCCACTGTATTAGAGGAAAACCTTTTAGATTAAGGCTTCTATATATATAGACTGACGCAACCGCCATTTTGTCTCCAACCAGTTAATTCAGTTATCGTCTGCATGTGCTATTTCAAAGGCGTGCGCATGGTTACATGGCTGATATTTGATACGAAATTTAGCTGTAAAATAGGTGCTTCTGCTTTCAAAAAATTGTACCAATCATTCAAGAAAATAGGCTAAAATACTTTCATTCTCTCGAGATTTCGAAAAAAAGACAAGAAAGTACACTTGCTTTCGCCATGTACAGCCATTGCTTCACCTGGGAATCAAGATGGCCACTGTTGCACCCATCGAGGTGAAATATAGGTAGAGAGACTTACGGCAACCCTTCCGTGATCACTGAACTAAGTCACATGACTTAGGCACTCCCCTAAACTCATATTTTATTGCGCATCTCTGCTTCTATTGCAATTGCATTACGTTTTCGAAAGCGTGAAGTCATATCGCACGTTTGCTTTTACTTTTAATCAAAATATAGTAATGTCCTGCGCTGCATATGAATGTACGTCAAAGTTTATCAAAGGTGGAGACACTTCGTTTCACAGGTAAGTCGTTTTCATTCATTTTAAAACATATTTTATGTAAAATAGAGTTAATTGGCATGTACGACCATGCCGCCATATAACAAAAGTAGATTTTCTGACTTTTTAGATAATGTATAGCCTTGTAATTACTATTTTTAAATAAAAATATTCTATATATATTTGTGTACTTTCATAAACTGTACCTCTATAAATGCTTAAAATCAGAAGAAAGTAAAATGAAGGGGAAACTTTTTATACGCCTAATTTTCTCTCTTGGCGATGTTTTTTACGCCAATTTAGATTGTTTACATTTTCACACTCATTTCTCCTGACAATATTTTCATGACATATAATGCTATGAAATGATTAATAACTCCCAGGAAATGTTTACATATATGTGTAAGTACACATTTAAAATTAATATTTTTTGCTGAGCTATATTTTTCCAGACTAAAATATATACAGTATATGGGCATAAATATAATATTTTCTTGAGAATTGCAGCAGAAACAATAACTTTTTACACTTTCTTTAATATTAACCGCCTTTAGAAAAATTTCTTTAAAAAAAGCAGTTAACTTGGATTTATTCATAACACGTTGAGTGAGCTGTTACTTTTTTATGGGCATTCGACGTATGTACATAAAAACTAAAGATTCCTGGGAAAGTATCGGAATCATTATTCACTCAGTGAAAATATGTATTTAATTATAATAAAAATATAAAATGGCAATGTTAGTTTTTTTATCTTAAACTTTGAAAATATATTAATATATTACATACTTAAAAGTCTTAATATATTATAGAAGTAAAATGATTAGTTCAAAAGTGTGTAGTTTAAATTGCTTTCTGATTCTGTTAAACATTTTTTGGTGTAATTAATTGATTCTTTATTTTTTGTATGTGATGAGATCACTTAATACATGTGATCTAAATTTTATGTATACAGATTACTAGTTATATATGAATTTGATATATAATAAAGAATGTTAAAAGTCTAATGTTTGTATTTTTTATATTTATTTAAAAATACATCTGTAAGGAAATCAATTTCAAGAGGAAAACAATTTAATATTAAAACCATGGACATGGCTATGCACAACCTTACAATCATTAAAATTGTTAGGGTATTTTTAATTTCAATACATTAATATATATAAAATTCTGAGTATACAGTACGCATATTTGCATAGTTTTATTTACTATATCATTGCACGTTAATTAAGTAAAAGAAAACAAAACAATTTTTAAACAAATAGTTTTAACATTCCCATGCATGTTGCTTAAAGAATTAAATTTTTCTGCATAAAGTTTAACATAGAAATTGTGGAACATTTCTTGCTTCTTTTTTTTTGTTTTTGTTTCATTTTGCATATATACTATATGAACAAGCGGTGAATTATGTATTGATATATCTCATACTTCTGATATAAAATGGGTCTTTTCCATCCACATATTTGTAAAAAATGAGCAATAAAAATCTCAAAACTGAATATTTTTAAATGTTTATTCATGCCCCACGCCTTCCCTGCTTTTAACAGGGTGTTATTTTATTGATAAATATGAACTAATAAAGCCATTTTTTTAGAAAGTTTAAGTCATTAACTTTTGCAAGTTAATGCCTTGCAAGCAGCATTTTTATTTATTATAATAGCATTGTGTCCAGATATTTCTAAAAGCATTTTTTTTTTGTTCAAGGAAAAGAAAATAACTGTCGCATAATCTGGGACAGATTCTGATACAGTCAAGATTTTGGATAGTTATAAACAATTGTATACTGCTTAGCTATATTTATAAAGTTGAAAATTGACATTGAGGCAATTTTGCACTTCAATTTATGCAAAAAAGTATTTTATTAAAAATAAACTTTTACTGAAGTAAGAAAATAATTTTAGTGGCACTTTTATAACAATAAAAGGTATGGTAACTCTAATGACTGAATGTATATTTTTAAAATCTCAATCTTCATACAAGTTGTTTATTCATTATTAAAATGTTGAGGCATTAATATTGAACATCAACAACCTTAAATAATGTAATTAATGCTTTTTCCTAAATTAAGGACAATTTAACTAATGATTTTATTAATTGAATTGAAAACAAGTAAAATTATATTTTCTTTTCAAGTACACCCTTTTATTTGTTGTGTGTGACTTAAATATATGAATACAACAGCATGCAAAATATTTGCTTCGGTTCCCGAGTTAATCCTCAGACTAACATTAAGTTATTCCCCAATGCATTTCTCTGAAGGTTACTGGACGGGCTGGGAAAATAGCAATGAATTAAATAGCTTCGATAATTCAAAATCCAATGAATTAAAATATACCAGGAAAGATAACCATAAGCCAAATATGATATGATCTTTCTAGATACAACAGATCTCGAGTAATTCCCGAATAATGAGTATATTTATATGGCGGGCTCAGGCGTCACCCCCGGTAGAAAAGGCCGAACTGCTTTCCCCCCCTGTACCTCGTGACGTATGAGGTGTAGGCCCAATTCTGACCTTCGAATCCGAATTCCTCCGTCTCAACTTTTCTGGAAAGTTCTCCCCTAGTAGAGTAGCCCACACAAAGAAGTATCGTATGTGCAGTGCAGTACGTGGGCTCGCGCGTGTGGATACATAACTGTCTTTTTATCGTATTTTTGAATGTCTTATATGTTAGTTCATGATTTTATAAACATTTTGACCAGCATACCTTCGACTACATACCTTATAACATTGGATTACTAATTACCTTATTCCCGTAATGTGAAAAACGGAAAATGCTATTTAGAAGTAAGTGCTTACCATTTTTTGCTTATTATCATGTCATTTAAAATTACATAGAATTTTAAATATATGGCAATCAAATTATTGCTATTCAATTAACGCTAAATGGATTCTAAATTGTTTTGTTGCTAATTATAACGTCAACAAACCTTTTAGAGTTTTCTTAGTTTGTTTTAAAATTTTATTGTTGTCACATTAATTAAGAAAACTGCCTAGACATTTGTAAAATTAAGCTTTGTTAAGTAATTGTGAAGTATTTAAAATCATTCAATGTTTAAAATGTATCTTTTATTAGGTTTAGCTTGTGTGATTCATTTCATTTACCTAGTATACTTAATATGTTGTCATAAATTATTCAGTTTCAGGTAAATATTTTAAAATTATTTTAATAATGTTGTTAGTTGTGTGATATTTTTTAATAGACTAGCAGTATGTCCGTACTTCATACTGACCATATAATACAAGAAACCTAAAATTCAGAATTTGATGTGAAGTTTTAATATTTAGAGTCTCAATTTTTGAAATTTTATAATAATTCTAATGAAATGAAAATAGGTGATCTCTACCGTGCTGAGATAATAAACAGACAGATAGATGTACAACATACAATTTTATGTATACTGTTAATAGCAGATATACCCGACATTGCCCATGATTTAATATATGTGCAAATTCCTGCAGTATTCTAAATGACATTCTTACTCAAAACATTCTATTAAAATATTTCATTTAATTCTCCTTTCTGTGTTTTCTATACAAAATTATCTTCAAGCAGATCTGAATAAAACATCCTCGTTTGAAAACAAATTATAAAATATATATGAAATTGGATCAATATAAACTAAAATAAAAGCGCTAAAATTGTATAAAAATGGTTATAAAATTTTGTTTTATATTGATTTCTTTATTATTTAAATCTTAAAAAATTTAATAATCGTCTGCCTAATAAACACATTTGATTTAATTGCGTTGCTAAGCATCATGATATAATTTTCTTAATAAATTTGTGGAAAATATATCATCTGCATAATTCTATTTTTATGGAAGGTTTAATTGTGGGATTTTTATTCATATCTCGACAATCCCTGGTCCTAGAAACTCGA
Organism: Amaurobius ferox; assembly: GCA_951213105.1. NCBI lineage: Eukaryota > Metazoa > Arthropoda > Arachnida > Araneae > Amaurobiidae > Amaurobius > Amaurobius ferox. The sequence goes on from OX578154.1 coordinate 91,546,096, forward strand.
AACATGGACTAAATTTTAAGTAGGGCTATTTCAAAGCTACCCACAGAATGTTCATGAAATTCGATGCAGCAGTTCTACCGTGATGATGAGATAGATAAACACACAGACAGATACATGTATTTTCAATTTTATTTATATAGATAAAAAAATGTCATTCTCTTTTTAAGATATTGTCAATAGTAAGAAATTGTAGCAATAAAAATGCTACACTAAAGTTATGAAAGTAAAATAATGTAAAATGGAATATTTCACACATCAAATAACATATTTTAACTGTTTGATAAGTAAGTAATTGCATATAAAAGATATAGTATCTTAATATATTGCACATATATTTTTTATTATTTGTTATGGCATGCTGAAATTTTAGAAGAATAGGTTAGGAAGTCATTTGTGTTTAGGTTGGGCACATTTTATTTTTTATGTAGCGAGTTATTAATTATGTTATTGAAAATTGTTAAAATAACTTGGAAAAAAGCAAAGTAACTAACTTACAATTTCAAGTTACCATTGTATATTTCATTATATTATAGTTAATGTTATTTTAATAATACAAAGCTAATTTAATCTTTCTTACATTTTCACTTCAATGGAATTGTAAATGAAATATTAATACCAAAAAGTTTTATTATACAGCTTTATTAAATTTTCAAAGCCCCTGAGGTATTTCAAACTCTATAATTAAGCAAAATTGTTTACAATTTGTTAATGTCTGGTAGTAAAAAAGGGAATATAAGATGTGCTATATTAGAAAACCTGAACTTCTACAATTTATAGTGCATAGGTTAATGAATGACATTCAACTAGTATTTTATCTTAATTCCAAATCATTTTACAATTTATAACAACAACAAAAAATGAATAAAATAAAATGAAATAAAAATAAATAAACACGTAAGCATATTAAAAGTTAAATTCTGAGTTTCTTTTTAATGATTGTCTTATGATATTTAAAGATATAGTATTCAGTAATCATTTTAGTTTCTGCATACTTTATCTGTAAGCACGCATACTTTAGCTGAATGTACTGAAGAATTATTCAAATAAAATGCCTGATTAAGTAATAAATATACAGGGTTCTTTTTCAAACTTTTATTAAAACACTAACTGAATGGAATCCTTTCATCTTTGCTCCTACAGTGAATGAGTCATTATAAATATTTTATTTTAAGGAAATGTACAGCAATATTAAGATTTTAAATCACCCATTTTAATGAACATTATCGAAAATACTTCCAAATTTCATGAATATTATTTGATTTACTGATAAATTATGATTCCTTTACATCGAACAGAGAATTAAAAGGGAAACAAATAGCAAAAGCTTCGATCGCGATCTGGAAGACCTACTCGCAGTGGGCCTACAAGCCAAGACGTCAAAAATTAGTGCTCCGGCCTCTGCTTTCGGAGGTGACGGCTCAGGACGGGTTAGCCCGATAAAGTTCAAAATGCAAGAAATCAATATGCACTGTAAAATACAACGAAATACTCAATTTGGACCTTCTAGCTAGAAAATAATATTTAAGTTAGAAAATTAGAATATATCACAAAAGACAACGATACACTAAATTTCATGTTACTGTGATTAATGGTACTTGATTAGTTAGGACCAAAACAATATGTAATTTGAAATACATCAGAAATGTAAGAAGTACTCAGCACTGTTTTAGTGCAAAAAAAAATTTTTAGCACCAAGCGCGGCTATAAGAGTAGTAGAATTATGGGTGTTCACCGCAAGCAGAGGCACGGTGGCACGAATGACGAAGTTAAGTGATATACTTTAATATGGAACACCCTCCGAAGCCATAAAAATGAACGCATCGACAGAGGAAGTATTGTTCAGCGGCAATAGAGGCACCGATACACGAATGAGGTATGAGGTAAGGTGCTATATTTTAACATGGGGAACCTTCCCAGGCCAGAAAATGATTGCATCAACAGAGGTGGTGGTAAAGTCCTATACTTTACCATGCGGAATCTCAGAAGTCAATGTGAGGCGGCACCGTTACGGTTCTATAAGATGATGTCACAGACGAGGGCAGAGTTCAAAATTATGTTACGTATAATTTATTGCCGTTTATTATTATTTTTTTTTATGTTTTCACACTTTTACAAATTTTTCGCAAAATTCAGTAAAAAAATGTGTTTTTATGTGTTTCAAAAACTGTAAAAACAGCCAAAATGTGCGTTTTTAGTAACAAAACTTTGCAAATGTAAGTTTTTTTACTTTTCAGAAACAACACATGTGTTAATTTCTCTATGGGAATTACATGTGTTTTCGCACTTGTGCAACTTTTTAACGGTTTTCCACAAAAATGTGATTTTTAGTAACAAAATTACGCAAATGTAAGTTTTTTACTTTTCAAAACCACACATGTGTTAATTTCTCTATTGGAATTAACATGTGTTTTCGCACTTGTGTAAATTTTTCGCAAAATTTAGTAAAATAATGTGTTTGTATGTTTCAAAAACTGTAAAAAACAGTCAAAATGTGCGTTTTTTATTAACAAAACTTCGCAAATCCAAGTTTTTTTACTTTTCAAAAACCACACTTGTGTTAATTTCTCTATGGGAATTAACATCTGTTTTCGCACTTGTGCAAATTTTTAACGTTTTTTCACAAAAATGTGATTTTTACTTGTAAAAAACTAACAGGCACGTGTTTTGAACAAGCTTAATCTCGGGAATCTTGGGAATCTCGGGAATTTGAGGGGTTGTGCATACCCAATGAGGGTGTGAGTCCACTAGTCGGTGAATACGTGTTTTAACCCACTTGAATTAGCAAATGCAAGTTTTTTACTTGAAAATCTTTATAACACCTGTTTTCAACTAATTGAATTTACCGAATGTGAGTTTTAAACTACCGAAACTCAGCGAATACGTGTTTTAAACCATCAAAATGTAGTGAAAGTATGTTTTCAAACACTTCAGAAACCAACAAATGTGATTTCCGAAGTTTAAAAAAAATAATAAATGCATATTTTGAAAGGTGATACTCATGTATGTTTTAGTATTCACGATGTTTTAGGAATACAATCACTTTTAAGAATAACATCAAGATAGTGTATAAACATTCGTTTTTAACACTTTACAACAAAGTTGAAAAGTGTTTATGACTTTGTTCATTCTGTCTGTCTGTCTGTCTGTCTGTCTGTCTGTCTGTCTGTCTGTCCGTTAGCACGATAACTGCCGTAAAAATGAGTTTATCAAAATGAAATTTTAGTATGTTGTTCAGACGGTCTGTAGGACCTATGGGAATATAAATAAATAATATCACCCAATTAGTTTTTTATTGAACCCGGGTTGAAAAAATGAAATACATTGAACCCTATGGGACCTAATTTTTCAAACATTTTTTAAGTAAATTTAAAATTCACGAATTGCTTCGAAATTTTTAGGAAATATTCACATTATCCCATAGAATATATAAAAAAAAATTCAGTAAAATATGTTAAGTAGTTTTTTAATTAAAAAAATTATTTAATATAGGGAAAAAAACAAATTTAATTAAATTCTGACTTTGGGATATCTTCCAGAAAGAAAAGAGAGAGATATTATATAATAAATATCTCTCCATTTGTTTAAACGTTTTGCATATGGGAGTGGCTTCATATTTTAAGATAAATTTGGTAGATAACAATTTTTCATTTTTTTTAAATTTTATATAACTCTTCATGATAAATTTAATTGATGGCATTTTAAATGCACTTTCCTACGTCCTAGAGAGTTAAAATTTGGTACACAGCTTAAATTTGTTGAACATTTTATTCGACAAAAATTTGATGGATCTTTAAATATAGATTATACATTTTTTTCGAAATGGCCTGAAAATAATCCCCGTTCACTTCTATAAATCATTGGTGTAATATTGTTAAAAATTCGGATGTGGACAGCACATGTCTTTCGCTGCAGACTCATATTCGTTCTCTTTATTTATTCAATGATAATTTGAATTTTTCTGCACAACATAAGTATTTTAAATGACATTGAATTTACACGTTAAACTTAAATTTGGTTCTCATTTGATAGCTGGACTTATTGTCAAAGGTGGCGTAGCGAAAACGCGAAAAAACTAGAATATCTCAAGAACGGCTAGTCCTAGAGTAATGGGGTTAGTCTTATTCTTTTTGTTGTCAAAAATCACATATAAAATAGGAATTTAATTGATATAATTGAGCACACGTAGTCTTTTATTTTTATATATAACGATTTTTGCTGGCCATTTCGCAAAAATAGCCCGTTCCTTTTTCCCGAATCGTAGTAGAATAACCTACAAATGATTTATATACAAAATTTTGTTAAATTTGGTATATAAATCACTTGTAGGTTATTGAAATATTATACTCTAAATTTTGTTAAATTTAGTTCATTAGTTTTTAGCTAGAGTGGATAAAGGCAATTTCTGCGGCCATTTCGCAAAGAAGGCAGATTCTTTTATTACGAATCGTACTATAATCTAATGAACATCAGGATTTCCCACAAAAAACATACCTACCAAATTGTATGAAATTCGGTCCATTAGTTTTTCAATTAGAGTGGATGTAATATCCACACAGACACACAGAAACATACACAGATACACCCTTACACACACAGACGTCTTCCTAAAAGTAGTTTTTTCGTGTTCTAGAAGTCCCAAAACGTGTAGATACTTTGAAAATTCGAGTTCCGATCCTCGGCACGATTCCAATACTTTGAGTACATACACATACACATATATATTATCTGTGTATTATCTGTGTATCTAAATTCCGTGCCTATGCAATTACAATAGTTGTGATTTTAAATGATCCCTAAACTTTTATTATTTCTTCAAGGAAGCCTAATTTTAACATATGCAGAATGCAAATATCTCAAGCGATTGTAAGATGAATTACATAAGAATTGCTGAATTTTTTTCACACAAAATTATTTAGCTCTGGAGTCTGGAATACAAGTTATATGAATGAAATATTCATTGATTTTGCATAAAGAATCAGATGATTTATATTTCGATACAGTTTTAAATATTTAAGTATAATAAATTACTGTAGTTCTGTGATAATGTAAAAGATATTACCACTGAATGAATCACATTTTAGAAATTTTTAAATGAAATTACATTTCAGTTGGAAAGTGTTTCATAATCAATGCTTATGCATGATTGATCTTTCTTGTTTTTAATTGATAATGTTTTTAATACTTAGTTTAAGCGAATACATATCGACTCTCAGTTATTTATAGAAGATCGTAACTTTTCTTTTTCAACTCATGAGTCTTTTATCTATGGTTTTATAACATACTAGAAGGGATTTTTAAGAATTCTGATTATGAGTATTCTATGAATAATAGGCTAAAAACGGGGTTTTTACTAAAGATTTCATGCAAATGCAAAGTCTTATTAATGATTCAAGATTATGGATATGTTAAGGGGATATTATAACGTGGAAGGTGTGGCAAAAGAACTATTAGTAAGTTTGTAGGTATTGTATTATTTTACTGATGGCGGGTCTGAGGGTTTAAAAAACATTATTGTTTTGTAATCTAACACTACAGGACGTTGTTTAAACCATTGAAATGTTCGCTTAGACACTTGAAATCTAATCGTTACACTTTAAAGTTCCTTGAATGTGCGTTTTAGCTTACTTTAAAACTATGGAGTCATGTCTGCATGTGTTGAAAACCCAGACCACACTACCAGCCCGAAGGCTTATGGTAGCCAATTGTGTGGCCGGGTGTCTGCATGTGTTGTTGTTGAAACCCCGACCGTCCGACCTACCAGAAAGGTGTAAGGTAACTGTTTGGACGGTCGGGAAGTGCCACCCAATTTAGACCGGAACCCAGTGGGGGAGGCATCCACAGGGACCGTACCCTCCTTCCCCTACCACCAACCACTCGGAAGGACTTTCGGACCCACATGTTTAACGTGATCGTACTCCGCATGAACACGGCGGCAGTTTTGGCAGTGGCTGGAATCGAACCCGGGCCTTCCGAGTGCAACTCCAGCGCGCTAACCAATGGGCTACCGCGCCCAGGGTGTCTGCATGTGTTGTTGTTGTTGAGACCCAGACCGTCCGACCTACCAGAAAGGTGTAAGGTAACTGTATGGACGGCCGGGAAGTGCCACACAATTTAGACCGGAACCCAGTGGGGGAGGCATCCACAGGGACCGTACCCTCCTTCCCCTACCACCAACCTCTCGGAAGGACTTACGGACCCACATGTTTAACGTGATCGTACTCCGCATGAACAGGGCGGCATTTGTGGTAGCGTGCAAATCTAGCGCGCAAACCACGGGGATACCGCACCCGAGATGGCCAACAGCACGCGGTGTTCCGAGGTGGTCACCCACCAAGTACTATCCGCGCCCGATGCTGCTTGACTTCGGTGATCTAAAGAGAACCGGTGTTTTCAGCACGGTACGGCCGTTGGCCAGGGGGTGTCTGCATGTGTTGAAGACCCAGACCGACCGGCTCGTCAACAGGGACATGAGCAACCGATTAGCCGGCCGGAGTGTCTGTAAAACCTTTGAAACGCTCTTCCTGTATATATGTGATATTACATTGAAGGAATATAAAAAAACCTTCCTTCTGTGAAATATGTGATTTACACGTTTCTACCTCATGAATTGAAAAAGAAAAAAAACAAGAAAGATCAATCATGCTTAAAGCATTGATTATGAAACACTTTCCAACTTCAATGCAAGTTTATTTAAACATGTCTAAAATGCAATACATTCCTCGGTAATATTTTAAAACTTATCACAATACTACATTAATTTACTTTATTTGAAACCTTAAACCTTCATCGAAAAAAATTAACTTCATTCAAATAACGGCATTAAAATATAAATTGCCTGGTTTAAACATCTCTAAAATGTGATACATTCCTCGGTAATAATTTTAGAATTATCATAATACTACGATAATTTATTATATTTGAAAACTTCATCGAAAACAACTGAAATCCATTCAAATGACGTCATAGAAAAAATAACACGCCTGGCTCTCTCTATAAAAGCAACATTTCATTCATAAATAATTCCCCCATTCATGTCATTCATCAGAATACTATAATAATTTATATTATTTAAAAATTAAGACCATGGAGCTACAAGTAAGTAAAACTCTATTCGTAAAACTTCATCGAAAATTATCGTCCTTCTCTTTCTAAAATCAATGAATATTTCATTCATATCAGCCATGCAGACTCCATGGACTAAATGATTTTGTGTTAAAGAATTACAGCGATTCTAATACAACTCATTCTACATATTTTGCTGTTTACATTTTACATAGGTGAAAAATAGGCTTAATAGTAGAAATAATCAAATTTGTATGAGCATTTAAACTGAAATATATTGTCATTGCGTTGTTAAAATATGTAGATGCACAGAATTTAGGCCAAAATAAAGTAGTTTTAGGATGGATACAACACTCAATATGAATTAGAAAGAACTTTAAAAATCACGATTTTGAGACAAGATGGATGCCATATATCATTTTGAAGTGGGTCATGTGATCGTTTCATATCATGGACACGTGATCGCTTCATATAAGAGGTGTTATTATTATTTTAATTTTTATTTAAAAAACTACTGAATATATTTCGCTGAATTTTTTTTTATATATTTTATGGAACAATTTGAATATTGCCTAAAATTTTCGAAACAATTTGTGAATTTTAAATCCGCTTAAAAAATGCTTGAAAAATTAGGTCCCATAGGGCTCAATGTATTCCATTTTTTCAACCCGGGTTCAATCCAAAACTAATTGGGTGATATTATTCATTTATATTCCCATAGGTCCTATAGACCGTCTGAACAACATACTAAAATTTAATTTTGATTAAGTCATTTTTACGGCAGTTATCGTGCTAACAGACAGACAGACAGAATGAACAAAGTCATAAACACTTTTCAACTTTGTTGTAAAGTGTTAAAAAAGGAGTTTACCATCTTCTATAAATAATAACTACTGAGAGTCGATATGTATTCACTTGAACTAAGTATTAAAAACATTATCAATTAAAAAAAAACGAAAGTTTATACACTATCTTGATATTATTCTTAAAAGTGATTGCATCCCTAAAACATCGTGAATACTAAAACATACATGAGTATCACCTTTCAAAATACGCATTTATTAATTTTTTAAAACTTCGAAAATCACATTTGTTGGTTTTTGAAGTGTTGAAAACATACATTCACTACCTTTTGATGGTTTAAAACACGTATTCACTCAATTCCGGTAGTTCAAAACTCACATTCGGTAAATTCAAGTAGTTGAAAACAGATTTTATTAAGATTTGCAAGTAAAAAACTTGCATTTCCTAATTCAAGTGGATTAAAACACGTATTCACCTGCTAGCGGATTCCCAACCTCATTGGGTATGAATACCCCCTCAAATTCCCGAGATTCTCGAGATTCCCGAAATTCTCGAGATTTCCGAGATTCAGCTTGTTCAAAACACGTTTTTGTTAGTTTTTTATAAATAAAAATCACATTTTTGTGAAAAAACGTTAAAAATTTGCCCAAGTGCGAAAACACATGTTAATTCCCATAGAGAAATTAAAACATGTGTGGTTTTTGAAAAGTAAAAACTTACATTTGCGAAATTTTGTTACTAAAAGTCACATTATTGTGGAAGAACGTTAAAAATTTGCACAAGTGCGAAAACACATGTTAATTCCCATGGAGAAATTAACAAATGTGTGGTTTTTGAAAAGTAAAAAAACTTACATTTGCGAAATTTTGTTACAAAGAAAGGCACACTTTGGATGTTTTTTACAGTTTTTGAAACATAAAAACACATTTTTTTACTAAATTTTGCGAAAAATTTGTAAAAGTGTGAAAACATAAAAAAAAAAATAAACAACAACAAAAAAAAATAACAACGGCAATACTTTATACGTAACATAATTTTGAACTCTGCCCTCTTCTGTGACATTATCTTATACAACCGTAACTGTGCCGCCTCACATTGACTTCTGAGATTCCCCATGGTAAAGTATAGAACTTTACCACCACCTCTGTTGATGCAATCATTTTCTGGCCTCGGAGGGTTCTCCATGTTAAAATATAGCACCTTACCTCATACCTCATTCGTGCATCGGTGCATCTATTGTCGCTGAACAATACTTCCTCTGTTGATGCGTTCATTTTCATGGCTGTGGAGGGTGCCCCATGTTAAAGTATAGCACTTTACTTCCTCATTCGCGCCTCCGTGCCTCTGCTGGTGGTGAACATCCATAATTCTACATTAATAAGTCGCCAAGTCTGGGAGTGTTCGACCATATGTCACGTGATACATGCAGTAGCCATTTTTTTAATTTCTTCTGAATAGCAATGCGCAGTCTACCTATATCTCTGGTCGAAGTTTGTTCCAACCTGTATATTTAGGATCCTTATTTTACATGAATCGTTAAGAACTCTTATCTGCGGTACAACAGGTATCGGGTTCCATGTAGACAGGTTGCATTTTCGTGTAGGTCGATCGTATATGAATGAGACGAGAAATAGGCTAAAATATCTATTTCAGCATTTTCTGTTTGTACTTGTCCTCTTTTGCCATATCGACGATGAAACGAACTCGTTGATTGCAATCGACATACCAGCCACAGAATGGAAACGCTAGAAGGATATCGGCTTTAAGGAAACGGTAATAGTATTCCCTTACTGTACTACTAAGAGATCAGTTGCATTCGCCGTAAATATAAATCCTTTCACATAGTTCGGCATTACTGAACAGCGTCAACATTCCAACTCTAGTTAGGTAACAAAGTTACTTAAATGATTAAATACAAACTGTGAATCTGCATTAAAATTTTACTGAAATATTTGCATAAAATAAATTTGAAGAAGTGGTAAAAGTTTTAGTAACAATTTGCAACCGTAGTTGGTTTGTTTTTGCCCCCATATTTCTCAATGAAAATTTAAATTAATTAATGTAAAATATGTGTTAAATTAATGAAAATAAATTAATGAAAATTTTAATTATTACCTCACTAAGAGATCAGTTACATTCACCGTAAATATAAATCCTCTCACAGAGTTCGGCATTACTGAACAAAGCCATCATTCAAACTCTAGTCAGGTAGCAGAGATACTTGATTGCTTAAATCGAAACTGTGAATCGACAAGATAATGACACTGAATACATTTACTGAATACCTTTAGTTGTTGTTGTTACCCAGACCGTCCGACCTACCAGAAAGGTGTAAGGTAACTGTTTGGACGGCCGGGAAGTGCCACCCAATTTAGACCGGAACCCAGTGGGGGAGGCATCCACAGGGACCGTACCCTCCTTCCCCTACCACCAACCTCTCGGAAGGACTTACGGACCCACATGTTTAACGTGATCGTACTCCGCGTGAACACGGTGAATACCTTTAGTGAAATAAATTTGAAGCAGTAGTAAATGTGTTAGTAACTACTTGCAACAGAAGTTGATATGTGGTTGTCCCTTTATTTCTCAATGAAAATGTTAATTATAGATAAGTATGTCAAATAGAATCGTATCACAGCTAATTTGTTTTTTCTGTTAGATTAAATATGGTACGGATAACATTTTTGTAATTTAACTTTTTTTGATAGAGGAGTTAAAAAGGAATTAAAGGGGAGTTCAAGAGGAGTTATAAAAAGTTAATTTTCTTATTTTTTACGAAAATATGGTACAGTATTTAAATTATTATTTCATAATTTCCAATCTTATGTAAAGCGTTTTTGCAATTGAAACTATGGGTCATAAAATACATGTTGATATTGTTATTTTTACTTTCCTTATATAAAATAATGTAACCTTTCTGGTAGGTCGGACTGTCTGGGTCTCAGCAAAAACAAAAACAATAATGTATAAGGCAAGTATTGTGACGGGGTCGAAAATTCGAATTCGAGTTTTCGACGGGAGAGCACGTTTCCCTGATCACGAATCGAACATTTTTGAGGTGATGCCTGTGTGTGTGTGTGAAAGTATGTGTGTGTGTGTGTGTGTGTGTGAAAGTATGTGTGTGTGTGTGTGTGTGTGTATCAGTGAGCCTGTGGAGACGATAACTGACGAACGAATGAACCAATTCGAACGAAATTCGGAACAAAAATTACAATCCGTGAATACTGGAAGCCTATAGTTTTTATACGCAATCAAATATTCAGAACCCCTAAATTTTCGAATGAAATTTTGGAAAAATCATCAAAAAATCGAAACCTCTACTAATGTTACGCAAATAGACATTTCTTATGTAATTTTTCATTTGGAAAGGATTAACATACATTTCAGAACGCTAACGTGAACCGCTCTCTAGATATTGCACATTTTAAAAAAATATATATATAAAATAAAAGCAATATTTCCTATTGAGAAACATGTTCACTTTTCATATGTAATACCATGCGATACATTTGGTGACATCATTCTCGTGGATCTAGCTCGTTCATTTCATGAAAAAAGATACTTTGAGTAATACTTTTGCATTTGAACGCCAATAGTCATTTATCTGCCATAAGAATACATTATTTCTCCGTCCATAACGCTTAGCGAGATTTTGAAAGAAAAATTATTCTGTGGACCTAAATGTATGCACTTATTATTCAACTAAAAACTAGCCTATTATACATCAATAACTAATTCTAAATCCATATAAAATTGTTTGAATATGAAGTTAGAATAACTTGTCTAATTCAATTATATACAGTGACTCTCAAAACCCTCCCAATTCTTTTCCCCTTCCGAAAAACGCCATGTAAATTTAGTTAAATAAACAGTTGAAATGCTATGACGTCATATACAGATAGTTTTATTATAAAAGTGTTATTTGGAATTATAAATAAATGAATAGGAAACTTGAATTATGAATAAAGCAACTTTAAAAATGAATGACTAAAATGGGAAAACTGGGAGGATTTTGAGGTTGACAACGATATGGGTGAGATTCTAGCATTTTTATGAATTCATAAAACGTGCCAATTATAAATACTTGGCGAATTCTGGAAACCCTACGATCGAGAGAATTGACTGGTCGAAATGCTGATATTCGGGCACTAAAATTGTTCTGCGGACCTAAAGTTCTGCAATTGTTATTTAGTTAACAATATAACGGCATAAGTGGTCATTTTGACCGCATAACTACTTTGAGAAGCGATTCCTCCAAAACGGCTAATCCCAGCCCATTGAAATTGTATGTCTTTTCTTATTTTCTTAAAGTTATTGAAAACACAGAAGTAAATTATTCTAGGTGTTATAATAAGAGAACGAATCAAGCTGCCCGTCGTTCAAAGTAGTTAAAAATATCCTCCGTTCTAGTGTTACAAAACTAGCCAATTACACGTCAATAACTAGTTCTAAATCCATATAAAATTGTTTGAGTATGAAGGTTAGAATAACTTGTCTAATTCAATTACATACAGCGACTCTTAAAACCCTCCCAATATTTTTCCCTTTTAAAAAACACAGTATAAATATCGTTAAATAAGCAGTTGAAGTGTTATGACGTCATATGCAAATAATTTTATTGTAAAACTGTTGTTTGGAATTATAAATAAATGAATAGAAAACTTGAATTCTAAATAAAACAACTTTCAAAATGAATGATTAAAATGGGAAAATAGGAGGATTTTGAGACTAACAACGAAAACTTCTAACAAAGCAAATTTTCACTTGCATATTGATGCGAATCCATTTGTAAAGGCAGCTGCAATTAAATGGCGTCGTATGAGAATTTTTAGAGCCTAGCCCGACATCATGCGCCAGACTGACAAAAAAAAACTGAACTTATATTAACCTTCTTACACGGGTATTAGAGGTTTTAAAAAGATGGAATTGGAAAATTAACGGTATTTAGGGTATAAATTTATTATCTGCCAAATAAGAGGAAGATATTACAGCTCGTTAAAGAACTGGGCGGAGGCGTGCATGAAATCCGCGTAATAAATGCTGAGCTGTGCGGAAGATGACAAGCAACAGAACAGCTGCAGCTGTGAATTGCAGGAAACTTCTGCAAAATCAGAGTAGTTAGTGTGCCAACTGTTTCGAGATGCTTAGCCAAAAACGGTATGATAGCAAAAAGGATGAAAACAAAACCTGTACTGTCCTAAACGCCACATATATATATGACTGCATTTCGAAGAAGATACCACCATTGGGCTGTTACTGATTGGAGGCGTGTAATATTTTCAGAAGAGTCAAAATTTAATCGTGTTGGATGTAATGGACGTATATGACTTAAGATAAATCAGCAAAACGTATTACTGATAAGGGTTTAACACCTACAATGAAATTCAAAGGAGAAAGCATTATAATATGGGGATACACTACTGCGTTTGAACTAAAAATGATGCGTCTCATTCCAAATAAGATGATTGGAGCTATATACACAGAGATATTGGACAATTATATATTTCCAACATTGGACTGGTATAAAACAGCAAGTGGTAAATTTGCGTATCAACATGATAAAGATCCAAACTATACCTCCTGCATAACTACTGAGTGGATTCAAGATAACAACATTTATGTCCTTTAGTATCCAAATCTAAATCAGATTGAATACACATGTTGTCTTTTAGAAGACGTGTTTCAAATAACTCTAACATTTCAAACTCTATAAATTAATTTTTTTCTCTCTGCAGTTTTGTCATCAAAAACTGTATGTGATCTCAGGAATTGGATGTAAGCATAGCAAGCATGAGTCAAATATTAAAATCCGCCATACATGCTATGTCATACAGAGCTATTCAAAACTGTTACAGGTCCTGATTGTATACAGTTCTAATGGCATAGCATTAAATAGAATATGAACTTTTAAAATATATTTTATTTCTTACCTTCAGCTACTGCAATATCACCCTCTGGATGAGCAAGTTTCTTTAGCGCAGTTGGCGAAATACCTACAGGAAATGCCACTTTTTGACCGAGTGTTGTAATCTCCAGGGTATTGTCCGAGATGTCTCGCAACATCTTGGGTATGATTCTAATTCTGTAGGATATAAAATCAATTTATTAAATTATACTTTTATTGCGATAAATAGATTATATGTGGAGTGTTATAGCCAAATCCATCTTGCTGGAACACAGGAGGTAAATAGATAGAGCACGGATTCATCCACTGTATTCGTGAGGCTTATGATGCAAATACAAGTGCCCCATACTCCAGTATCTTGTACAGAAAATACGCATCCACGGTTGCATAGTCGATGGAATTATTCACTGTATAGGATACAAAGAACATCTGCCAAGTAAAGATCCCCAGTCGCCGAAAGATGTAGGCTCGGGCCATAATTCTGCCCTAGCACCTAGTTTGTGTTACGGAATATTCGCACGGATAAACCGAGGTATCTCCCCCCCCCCCCTCGCAACGCATCACTTCTTTGATGTATGTGCTCGATACGAGAAGTGAGCCAATGACTACATAGCCAACGTCCATATGCCTCGAAGAAGGTGGCCTTCTCCATGATCCAACTTACAGGTGATTGTGCACAGGCCCTATTGGTTATACACTCATCAAAAATGCAACTGCAACACCACGATGGAATGCACGTAGCCATATGCAAATCATAGTACTGACAGAAGACAGTGTCATATGCAAATAATTAAAAGAACAGACAAAGATATGCAAAAGAAACCTGTTTATTCAGCAAAGAATGTGGCCCCGGCCAGCTATGCAGGCCGCTAAACTATCCATGAGTCTATTAATGGTTGCCTGAGGAAATCCTTGCCAATCAGCCTCCACTGTGGCATGTAGTTCGTCTACGGTATGTACCGTTGGTCCTCGGTGCATCTGACTTCCGATGAGGGCCCACGCATGTTCAATGAGAGAGAGATCCGGCGAGGCTACCGGCAAGGAAAACATGTGAATACCATTCAGGCTGTTAAAATTTCGCCGTGCAGTGTGGCATTGTCTTGTTGGACTACCGTGCTGAGGACAGTCAGTACCAGCGGCCGAACTACAGACATCCCAACTTGTGTGATGTACCGGTCCTCTGCAGATTACCTACAATGTGCACCAGAGCTGTCCGTTGATCGAACATGATAATGCTCAGACCATTATGCTAGGTAAGGGGTCAGTGTGACGCCAGGTGATACGGGATGGCAAGTGGCGTTCCCTGTGAAGTCATCACACCCGTGTCATTGCTCCTTAGGTAGAAGCTAGATTCATCCGTAAACAATACCTGATGCCAGTCATTGGCCCCGTTGTGAAAACAACGACACTACACCAAACGGCAGTTACCTTACAGCTTTCTGGTAGGTGGGACGGTCTGGGTCTCAACAACAGCAACTAGGTCAAAAGTGCATCACTGTGTCTGGCGGTTAATGACACCTAAATGGTTGGCCGTCGTGCGCGCAGCTGTACTTCATGCAACCTGTTGCGTATGGTTTGGTTGACATGCAGGAGCAACAGTTGCTGAGAGCAGGCTGTTTCGGATGGCACTTGCCGTGGCGAACGTGTCTCGAAGAGTCGTTTGGCGATTTGTGCGCTCTCGATTTGTACGCTCTGCCATGCGCCTGTTGAATCTACTCCCTCTTTGGTGTGTTCTCTGACGTTCCTGCGTCCATTGTGCCACACATCGCGTGCTCAACACGCGTGGTTGCACAGGTCCATGATACGGCCTCGTTCCTAGCCGTTAAGTGCTGGTATACAGCTCGCTGACGCCTTCAAGGCGTCGCTTCTTCACTTTATCGAAAGTTCGACTGCTGCAAAATAAAGACCAGCAGACAGCTCGTCCAGAAAATGCCATCAGTAACGACTGATGGCATTTTCTGGACAAGCAGTCTGCTGGTTTTTATCACCCGAAACTGGGTGTAACGTGACGCCATACGTACGAAAACGTAATCATTTGCATATGACTCTCTGTTACCATAGTTGCGATTTGCATATGGCTACGTTCATTCCATTGTGGTGTTGCAATTACACTTTTGACGAGTGCATGATGATTCTGTTGGCGATTACCGTGACAGTAGATATGTCCAAGCATAAACATTATGAGCGAAATCCTAGTCCGTTTAATGTTTCTAAAATGTTGGTTCATAAAACATGTCCTGACTTTTTCCCGAGGAGTTAGTGTAAGTAATAGACATCAGTATTGCTTTCATTTATACGCTTAGAATAGATATTGGTTTGTAAGGAGGGGTAGACCATATTGTGAAAATCGTTTTTCGAAAGCATTACCTGCGCATGTGATTATTTATATTTGAAGTGTTTTTAGGCTCCATTCCACTTTTTCATCCATCCATTTTTCGAAATGTTCAGATCCACTTGTTTAATAATCAGCAGCAGAATGGAGTGTTTAAAACCTGTACCTGTTTATGAGATTAATTCACAAGTTACTGTTTGTTTAAAAAATCATAACAGATAAGCCACGCTCATGCGCTTGATGAAACTCCGAGGCTGATTTTTATTAATATATATCCAATTTAAGGGATCAAAAGCTGCTTAAATAGTCTACCAGCTATTTTTATCAAAAGGGACGGATGTAAAGGAGAGAAAATGGATGAAAACGCTTTCTCGGGATTTTTCTGGCCACATAAGTTAGGGAAGAAATCTACCATTTGTACCAATTTTCTTTAAACACAAAAATTATTCAAATTGCTAAATAAATTAATAAATTTTTAAATGCACACATAAAAGAAACCTGATATTTGGAGCCAACGAACTTCACATATTACATTTAATTTTCTGCAAACACACTCAAAAATCGTGTTGTGAAACCATGCCGATAAATATTTCGATTAGTAGCATTTAATATATTAACTGGTCAATAGATGGCACAATATGTCACTGATTTTATGCAGTACTTCTTTTGCATAAGATTATATATATAGATTTTATTCGGTTCAAATAAATAGATAAATAAATAAGGTTACTTCAGGATAACAGTCGACTCTAAATATTAGACTTTTATCAGCAGAAAATGGATCTTCCATTAACGTAGTCTGTACTTCTTTGCTTAACAGAAATCGTCTGCTAAACTCTTCGATATGAATAATTTAGATGATTTCGTATTTTTAACACTTTACAACAAAGTTGAAAAGTGTTTATGACTTTGTTCAGTCTGTCTGTCTGTCTGTCCGTTAGCACGATAACTGCCGTAAAAATGACTTAATCAAAATGAAATTGAACCTATGGGAATATAAATGAATAATATCACCCAATTAGTTTTGGATTGAACCCGGGTCGAAAAAATGAAATACATTGAGCCCTATGGGACCTAATTTTTCAAACATATTTTAAGCGGATTTAAAATTCACAAATTGCTTCGAAAATTTTAGGTAATATTCAAATTGTTCCATAAAATATATAAAAAAAAATTCAGCGAAATATATTCAGTAGTTTTTTAAATAAAAATTAAAATAATATATACACCTCTTATATAAAGCGATCACGTGACCATGATATGAAACGATCACATGACCCACTTCAAAATGATATATGGCATCCATCTTGTTTCCAAATCGTGATTTTTTTAAGTTCTTTTTAATTCATATTGAGTGTTGTATCCGTCTTAAAACAACGTTATTTTTGCTTAAATTCTGTGCATCTACATACTGAAACAACGCAATGACAATATATTTTAGTTAAATGCTCATCTAAATTTGATTATTTCTACAACTAAGCCTATTTTTCACCTATGTAAAATGTAAACAGCAAAATATATAGAATGAGTTGTATTAGAATTCCTGTATTTTTTTAACACAAAATAATTTAGTCCATGGAGTCTGCATGGTTGATATGAATGAAATATTAATTGATTTCATAAAGAGAAGGACGATTTTTTTCGATGAAGTTTCAAGCATAGAGTTTAATTTTTTGTAGCTCCATGTTCTTAAACAAAATGTTTAAATAAAATAAATTATTATAGTATTGTGATGAATGAAATGAATGGGAGAAAATTATGAATGAAATCCTGTTTTTATAGAGAGATCCAGGCGTGTTATTTTTTCTATGACATCATTTGAATGAATTTCAGTTGTTTTCGATGAAGTTTTCAAATATAATAAATAATCGTAGTATTATGATAATTCTAAAACTATTACCGAGGAATGTATAACATTTTAGAGATGTTTAAACCAGGCAATTTATATTTCAATGCCGTCATTTGAATGAAGTTCATTTTTTTCGATGAAGGTTTAAGTTTTCAAATATAATAAATTAATGCAGTATTGTGATAAGTTTCAAAATATTACCGAGGAATGTATTGCATTTTAGACTTGTTTAAATAAAATTGCATTGAAGTTGGAAAGTGTTTCACATAATCAATGTTTTAAGTATGATTGATCTTTCTTGTTTTTATTATAGTTTGATTCGCTTATGTAATTCCCTTTTTGCGTATTCTTATAACTCAACTAATAGTGCCTTTATTTTTACCACTTTTTTATTTCATGACATTCTCATACCTTTAAAAAATTTTAGTCCACTAATTTGAATGTAATAAATTTATGTAGTTCAGTTTTAGTTTATGTAAAACTTACTGCATCCGGATCCGGAACGCGTAACTTATGTTGTGCACCTCTGTGGTAGGGTATACAAAGTATGTAATATTATAAAAAACTTTCTATGGCAAACATTCATTAAGTTAGTGCTGAATTTGCAATCAGATTTTATATCTTCTTCGTTGGTCGAATGTAACGCGAACCTTGTTGACCACCAGAGACAGAATGGGGGTAATGCAGGTAACTCGGATTTTAAATGCAAGTAATTGGTGGAAGTATCCCTTTCGGGACTGTTGACGCGCCGCGCGTCGGCTGCGAACTTGCATTCAAGGTCGACTGTCACGTATTCGCGTCGAGGAAAAACTTACCCTAAAGGACGAGGATCATGTCAGCGCGTTTTCATATGGAACGTTCTTATTTGAATTTATTTGCCTACTAGATGGCGCTAAATGTCCATGGGAACAGCTCCAATGTATTTTTCAGATACTTGACCTTGGCATAGGGAGGATCCAATGAGTTATTTCTCCATTTGGAGCGGTAAAACATGATTCTGTAATATAAACAAACAGAGCATTTCTCGCAGCATCAACAATTTTATAATTTTGAGTTTCGGGTCTCATTTTGATTTTAGCTTAATGATTTTGTTGGTGAATTATAGGAATATGAGAGAGTATATTTTTAGGAGGGGGTTAAAGGAATGTGCGGCAGTGAAGTGATTAGGTTGTTTCGGATAAAAGAATGGGCTGAGACGTTTTCTTTCTGTGGAAGAATATACTCGTATGGTAAACAACCCTGACAGTAATGAAAGTGATGCAGATAGTGAAGATTCGTGGATTACGAAAGGCAAAAGAAAGCGCATAGACAGTTATTATGATTGCAATGCTGGTCTGTGCGTGGATTCTTGCTTTGAAATATACCATACGCAAAAGGTGTATTAATTAATGAAAATAGCTACGCTATTTTCTTGTATATATATGTACATAATTTCTATTAGCTATATAAATATTTCATTACAAAAATTTCAATATTTTTTCTGATTAACTGAGAACTATTTTAATCAAGGTAACTAATCATTTTTAATACTTTGATAAAAGAAAATTTGTTTGAAAAATATTCATCAAACAGAAAATAAGTATTTTCTTTATTCTTGAAAAAAGTAGAATGCTGTGTTGAACGGGTGATTTTTAGTGATTTTTTTTCGAGAGTTAGGCTTAGCGCCAAAAATTAGCCGTCCTTTGGGAACAGTTCGGAAAGGAAGCGCTCCGTCCTTTGGGCCACGGCAGTTTGGGAATGCCACCGTCCCGAAAGGGGTATAGATACTCCTTCCAAAACAGCTGTAAAAACTAACCTAACATTTCCTTTACTGTTGATTTTTTTAAGCTGTTAATAAGCCTAACATCTGGTGTAGCAACATTTTTGCTTCCTGTGCTGCAAAACAATACTCTTGCCATCAGGCTATTTCCTGCCTTTTAAATGTGATTGATCCTATTTCTATCCCGCAACGAAGCCCGTTTCGCTTCCGAAAATGTTTTATACGCCTAGATTTATTTTTCGCTGCTTTATTAACTATTCGTTTGAAAGTAAATTATAGCGCAAGATATTACTAAATTGAATTAAAATATATTTTCTAGAGCGTAAATTTTCATTTTCTTTTTAGGAGAAAATAGATTAGTTCTAATCAATAAATCCATAATATTACCAAATTCCCTGTTAAAAGTAAAGCCCCTTTTCTTTTAATATGAAAAGAAATTAATTATTTTTTAAGAAAAAAATTAGTGGTCCTCTCTCAATCAAGATAGCTAAAACATTCAATTTGGTAAGTCAGGTTCTTGCATCGTGTGACAAGGCTATCACACAAAGCAAATGTTATAAAATCAAATCAAAAGTTAAGACACATTTTTACGGTGTTCCTGCATCAAATACACTAATGCGCACATCATAAAATAGAAATTGTCGATAAAAATTAGAATGAATAATATAAAGAAGGATAAATGGTTGCTCTCCACAAACTTTAGGTGCTAAAATAAAGTCTACAGATGGAATTAGAGAAATGTTTTTAGTTTCTTTGAAATATTATTTTTAGTCCTTTTCTTGCATCTGTACTGCGACTTTTAATTGTCTATTACTTCCAATCGGTTCAGCAAGTGATGTATGCGGCATCTCTCTGTTAGGCTCATGCGTAAAAACTGTGGATCTCGTAGGTTGAAGATTGAAATTGTATGTTCAGAAAGTAGAAGCATGCACATAAATCAATGTTTAAAGATTGCAACTTGAACATTCAATTTGGTGATTTCCCTTACTGCATCGTGCGATAGGGCCTTTTCAAAATCAAAAGTTATAAACTTGCAAATTACCTGCTATATGCTCGAATATTTTCTCTGTACGTCACCCCTCGTCCACTCCACCCTAGGTAGTAGTTTCTAACATATAACGGTAACTCAGCAGGAGCACATCTTTCGAAATCTTCAACCGTAGGCATCGGTATCCTGAAAAGCAAAATGTTTTGCAGTGAGATCCCGAATTCATGTCTTTCAGTAAACCGGGACATGACATTCCCTACATAATGCAATAACTTTAATGATTTCACAGAGAAATAATGTTGTAGAAGATCCACCTCACAATACTGTTAACGCGCAGTAGTACATTAGCATTTGACGCTTTTCTGGATGGCAACATGCAAAAACAGTTACGAAGTATGTATTAAATTAACTCATATTTCATGAAAATCTAACTTGATAACTTGAAATTTAGAAATAATGTTAGCATCTGCATCTGCATGCAATATAATCCATATATTAAAAAGGTTTTAATAATTAATTCATCACTTTGTCGTTATTTTTTTAATTTAGCGCCATTTTAACCAACTTGACAACATTTTCCTAAATTTGGCATCCTTTTAAAGCACTTGCCATGTTGGCGTTATTTCAACAAATCATTTACCGAATTCACGAAATTTATAGCCAATACTATTTGATGATATTTATTTTTAATTTAACTTAAATTTTTAGATGGATTTATATATTAAACGTGCAATATATCATGAAAGGTTTAAGCTAATCTTTTTTTAAAAAAAAATTATATATAATATGGTTTTTTCAACATTGGATCTTTCTTTACAAAGTATAGTGTGCTTAAGAACATTCCTGGGTTCCTGTATATTTACGTCAAAATGATGAATTTAAATAATTTTACAAATGTAATATTTTATTCTATAAAATGATATTACAAATGGACTGAAAGATCGAAAATACCTAAATATCCTTCTATAAAATAAAACTTTTCGCTAAATACTCACCCTGAAGTTCGAGAAACTTATCTTTTAGTAAAGAAAAACTTTCTTGGAGAAAGTTCTAAAAATTCACCATTCAAAGAATTGCGATTGCATACGTTTCACGTGTATAATAATTCACTTAACGATTTCTGAATCTGAAAACAATCTGGTTTCACTTATTGTGAAAGGTACAAACTAAAAACTACTTTTCACGCCTACCGCATTAGATTGATTAAAAAAAGTAACCAGATTTTTTTTTAAATACAGCTTTCTCATAATTTTTTTAATTTTTAAAACTTTGGATGAACCTAAAAATATTATCCAAAATTATGTGAATTTGATATGAAGACATCCCATACTAAGAGGTAACTTTTGTTTTATATTACAAGATGTTTTAGAAGGGAACTTTTTTTGTTCCACATTAGTTGGTAAGACTAAATTAATATTTATTACTTTTAGGACTCATTCATTACTCCATAGCAATAAAGCTAAAAAGTCTAAAACTCCAAAATTTTAGAACAATTAACTACGATGTATGTAAATGATACTCGATACCTTGAAAATTTCAGATTTTTACCTGCTCCTCCAATAGTTATATTAAGGCTTAAATATTCGTAAATTTGAATAAAACACTATGTTTGGGGCATAATAAGATAAAAAGGGCTAAGTCCTCAGTCTCGAAATTCCTCATGTGAGAACCACTGGAGTTGTGTAAGACATGATAAAAATTTATAGATTTAGAATTGTTTCCTTCATTCCATTTAAAAGGAACGAAAACTACACTTTTAGCTTAATCGACACTGAATTTCAGCAGATCAGCAGTTAGATAAATTTTATAATAACATGAAATTTAGACTAATTTAGGACCAGTAGAATAGTTTTTATCCCAAGTATCTAGTTCTTTCGGGTTCAAGATATTTCAATTAGCGTGAAGATCAAAATTCCTCAAAATTGCAGTTCGACTTTTTGAAAAAATAGTCGCAATAGATAAAAATTTGATGTGGGCAATACATGACTTTTCTTATATAATACAGTGAATTTACTCCTTTAACAGTAAAAAAAAAATCTGATGTGAGCAACGCATGACTGTTCTTATATAATTCAATGAATTTGCTAATTTTACAGTAAAAAAATAGGTTTTATTTATAGTAGATACTTATATTCTTTCCAAGATATTGAATTTTCGAAAATTAGTCGTCGTTTTCATTGATCATTTTTATCCATTTGGCGAGATTTTCCTTAATTTGGCAGCATTCCAAAGGTCGTCAAGTTGGCGACACTCCGCCAAATTCGTCGCAAAAATCTCGCCGAGCTTTATAGACGGAGAAATAAGTTCTCCTTATAGCAGATAAATGACTATTGGCGTTCAAATATAAAATTATTGCTCAAAGTATCTTTTATCATGAATGGAATGATCTAGATCCACGAGAATGATGTCACTAAATTTATCGCAAGATATTTTATATGAAAAGTGAAAGTGTTTCTCGACAGTTAATATTTGTTTTTAATTTATTTGATTATTTGATAAATGTATATGAAAAATGTACAATATCTCGAGAACGGCTCATGCTAACGTACTAAAGTCCTCGTTCTAAAGTCAATCGTTTTCTAAGGAAAAATTACATAAGAAATGTCTATTTGCGCAACTTTATTAAAGGTTTTGATTTTTTGATGATTTTTTCAAAATTTCGCTCGAAAAGGTAGGGGATTCTGAACATTCGATTACGTTTAAAAACAATAGGCTTCCAGTATTCACGGATTGTGATTTTTTAAGAAATTTTATTCGAATCACTCCATTCGTTCGTGAGATATCGTCTCCACAGACTCATTGACACATACACACACTCAGACATCACTTTAAAAATGTTTGATTCATGATCAAGGATGCTTGAAACGTGCTCTCCCGTCGAAAACTCGAATTCAAATTTTCGACTACGTCACAATACTTTCTTTATACTTTATGTATATAAGGAAAGTAATAATGTATAATATCTACGGTACAAACTGTACTGTTTTAACGTACATATGACGATTTTCCGTGTGATAAAATGTAATACTATTTCTAAGTACCCAATTAAATTATATCTAACACAATTCTAAATTAATAGTTATCAATATTGATTGCATCCTCAATGAGTGATAGGGTCTATATATTAAAATATTTTCATAATAAATTCATCAATTAGGTGTCATTTTCATTAATTTAGCGTTATTTATGCAATTTTGAAGAATATTTTGTCAATCTGCAGCGTAATATTGACAAGTTGGCGATACTTTGCTAGATTATTCGCCAAGTTTGTCAAATACATCACCAAGTATTACAAACAAATGGAGAAGAGAGCAATTCTTATATACTGGAGTGTATGCCAGTCATATGACTAAAATAAAAATTTGCGAAATAGTAGATTCTTATATTCATAACAAGATATTGAATTTAGGTCAATTAGTTGTCATTTTCATTGATTTAGAGTCATTTTTATCAATTTAGAGACATTTTCTTTAATTTGGCTATATTTTAAAAAATTACCAGTTGGCGACATTTCGCCAACTTCGTCGCCAAATTATCTCCAAGCGTTATGGACGGAGAAAGAGGTTATTCTTCTAGCAGATGAATGAATATTAGCGTCCAACTACAAAAGTATTACCCAAAGTATCTTTTATCATGAATGGAACGACCGAGATCCACCAGAATGATGTCACCAAAGTTATCGCATGATATTACATATACAAAGTGAACAAACACATTTCACAATAGTTAATATTTTTTATGTAATTTTTTGATAAATTTATTTGAAAAATGAGCAATATCTAAAGAATTGTTCATACTAGAGTTCTAAAGTTTGCGTCAATAGTTTTCTAATAAAAAATTACATAAGATATGACTATTTGAGTAACTTCATGAAGGATTTTGATTTTTCGATGATTTTTCAAAATTCCACTCTAAAATTTAGTTGAGTTCTGAACATTCGATTGCATTTAAAAATAATAGGCTCCCAGTATTCACGGATTGCAATTTTTGTAACAAATTTCGTTTAAATCGCTAAATTCGTTCACCAGATATCGTCTCCACAGCCTCACTGACGCACACACACACACACACACACACACACACACACACACACACACACACACACACACACACAAACACACAAACACACAAACACGCACACAAACACACACACACACACACACACACACGCACACACACACACACACACACACAGATCATCTCAAAAAATTTCGATTCGTGTTCAGGAATGCTTGAAATGTGCTCTCCAGTTGAAAACTCGAATTCGAATTTTCGACCCCGTTCACAATACTTTCCTTATACATTATACTATGTATATAAGGAATGTAAAAAAATTATAAAACAATAATCTAACTGAATATTGTTACAAAATTGTTATTTTACTTATACTTATTACGTGCAGTTGTGTTTATTACATTTGCGTAGTAAAGGCGGCATATTTTTCAATATGTTAAAATGTGTCTTATTTGAGATATTTCAATTTTTTTTTAATTTTAATATCTGAAACGAATATATCCTACATCATCAATATAATATTATAAAAATGAGTATTAAGAAAACGATCTGATGTGGACAGCACATGACTTTCCTCAAATAATGCAATGAATTTACTTCTTTAAAGGTGAAAAACTAATGAAAAAATCCACAGCACAGTTTTTTTAACATTAAATTGTACATTTGCGCAGTAAATTGTACATCAGGAAGACAACATCTAAAACAATTTCATGCCCAATAAACTTATCTGTTACGCAATTGTAAGTTAACATTTATCAATACTGATAGCATCCCCAATAAGCAATATGGCTCATATATTTAACTAGCAGCATACCCGTTCTTCGTACGGAGTATATAATATAAAGAACCTTATAATTCGCAATCATGTGCAAATTCTGTTAAAATATTAAATTTATTGTTCCTAAAGAGAAGTTTAAGAATATATGTTCTCACTATGCAAAATTATCTTCACGGGCAGATCTGAAGAATACAACATCCTGGCCCCTTTTGCAAGCAAATTTACAAAAAAAAAAAAGGAATTGAATCAATATATGCAACCCCGTACTACTTATATTGCCGCAGATTAGAAAATATGCCTGTCTGTTAGTAGAAGATTACCCGTATTACAATATGAGTCTCAAAAATATTTGCCAAAATAAAAGAGATGACGTATTAAATTGAAAATATCAATAATCCCCGTACTCTTTATACCAGAAGGTCGTAATTGATTCCAATATATGAAAATATTTATCAAAACATATGCCAATATACCTGTACTACTTATATTCTCGTAGATTAGAAGATATATCCGTGTATTTGTAGAAGATTACTAGTACAACGTACAATATATGAGTTTAAACAATTTTTGTCATAATAAAACAATTGCATAATAACTTGAAAATATCAATAATCCTTGAATCAATAATCCCCGAAAATATCAATAATAATAGCGTTTAAACCTGAAGACCGTAATTGATATTACCCAGTCAAAAATGCTATAAGAAAAATCAAATCGTTCTTTTCTAAAATATATTTTTATATCCATCTATTTATTATTCAAATCGAAAAAATAATAATTCAAATTAACAGACAGATTTAATTTAATTGCGTTTCTGAACAACATGATATAAGATAGAATCTTCCTCATAAACTGCGAAATTAAACAATCATTTTGATTCCTTTATACTTTTCATTGTTCAGTAAAAGCTTGTGAAAAATAAACCATGGAGAGAGATTTCATATTTAAATCATGTTTCAAACAATTCATGTTTTCAGAAAGTGACTAATTAGCGCGAAAAATCTCCCATCAAACTCAGAGATAAAGTTTTAATTCACTTTCAAACGATTTTCAAGCTTTTCGTTTGGATAAACCACGGAGTTATTGAGTAGATCTCCTAGGAAAAAGTTTCGTTTTTCATTAATATCTCGACAATTCCTGGTCTTAGATACTCGAAACTTAGGCTAAATTTATGGGGAGCTATTTTAAGGTTATCCACGAAATTTCATCAAATTCGGTTTAGCCGTTCCCCCGTGATGATGAGACAAACGAAAATTTCGTTTTTTACTAATATCTCGAGAACCATAGATCGTAGAAACTCCAAGCATAGACTAAATTTTAAATGAGACTATTCCTGGCTATCGACAAAATTTCATCAAATTCGGTTCAGCCGTTCTTCCCTGATGACGGGACAAACAGACAGACAGACATTTTCAGTTTTATTTATATAGATTATTTTACTAATAAAATCATCTATTCGGCGTCATTTTTATTTAGATGTCTTCATTTTTGCTATCTTGATATTTTCGATATTTTCGTCAACGTGGGGCGAAATATCGCCAAGTTTGCGATATTTAGAAGAACATTTTTTATATTTTGAAAGGTTTGCTCTTCAAATGACGGAATTAAAAATTTGCAAAATATTCATCCTATTTGGCACCATTTTCATCAAATTCGCAACATTTCAAAAACTCGCCAAGTTGGCAATATTCCTCCAAATTCGTCGCTAAAATTTTATCAAGCATTATGGTCAGAGAAATAGTTTATTCTTATGGCATATAAACGACCAATGACGTCCAAATGCAAACTATTACTCAAGGTATAGTAGATTTTTATTCTTTCCAAGATATTTGATTTTCATAAATTAGTCTTCATTTTCATTGATTTAGCGTCATTTTTATTAATTTGGTGACATTTTTATCAATTTGATGATATATTCGTCAATTTGGCAGTATTTAAAACTCGCCAAGTTGACGATATTCCGCAAATTCGTCACTAAAATTTCGCCAAACATTATTTTCCAAGAAATACGCTGACCAATGGCATCCAAATACAAAACTATTACCCAAAGTATAGTAGATATTTATTCTTTCCAAGATATTGGATTTTCATAAATTAGTCTTCATTTTCATTGATTTAGCGTCATTTTTATTAATTTGGTGACATTTTTATCAATTTGATGATATATTCGTCAATTTGGCAGTATTTAAAACTCGCCAAGTTGACGATATTCCGCAAATTCGTCACTAAAATTTCGCCAAACATTATTTTCCAAGAAATACGCTGACCAATGGCATCCAAATACAAAACTATTACCCAAAGTATAGTAGATATTTATTCTTTCCAAGATATTGGATTTTCATAAATTAGTCTTCATTTTCATTGATTTAGCGTCATTTTTATTAATTTGGTGACATTTTTATCAATTTGATGATATATTCGTCAATTTGGCAGTATTTAAAACTCGCCAAGTTGACGATATTCCGCAAATTCGTCACTAAAATTTCGCCAAACATTATTTTCCAAGAAATACGCTGACCAATGGCATCCAAATACAAAACTATTACCCAAAGTATAGTAGATATTTATTCTTTCCAAGATATTTGATTTTCATAAATTAGTCTTCATTTTCATTGATTTAGCGTCATTTTTATTAATTTGGTGACATTTTTATCAATTTGATGATATATTCGTCAATTTGGCAGTATTTAAAACTCGCCAAGTTGACGATATTCCGCAAATTCGTCACTAAAATTTCGCCAAACATTATTTTCCAAGAAATACGCTGACCAATGGCATCCAAATACAAAACTATTACCCAAAGTATAGTAGATATTTATTCTTTCCAAGATATTGGATTTTCATAAATTAGTCTTCATTTTCATTCATTTTGTGTCATTTTTATCAATTTGGTGATACATTCCTTAATTTATCAACATTTAGAAAATTCGCCAAGTAGGCGGTAATACGCCAAATTCGTCGGTAAAATATCGTGAAGCATATGGTCGGAGACATAGATTCTTCTTATAGCAGAAAAGCGACCAATGGCGTCCAAATACAAAACAATTTCCCAAAGTATAGTAGATATTTTTTTTTCCAAGATATTGGATTTTCATAAATTTGTCTTCATTTTAATTGATATTGCGTAATTTTTATCAATTTCGTAAAATTTTTATCAATTTGGTGAAATATTTGTTAATTTGGCAACAATTGGCAACAACTCGCGAAGTTGGCGATTTTCCGCCAAATTGGTAGCTAAAATATCGTCAAGCTTTATGGTCGGAGAAATTGGTTATTCTTATTGCAGACTAGCAGTTTTACTACACCCATCAACGTTCTCAAATATCTATCATAAATTATGTGTTTTTAGCGTTTTTTCAACATCTTTGATGAACTTCTTTGTAGCTTGCACGTCAGCATCAAATGTATCAAATGCATCGAATAAAGTTAGCAACAAGGCGCAGATTTTGAATGTTAATAAAACCAGAGGTCCTTCTTCCTCTGTTCAGTTTTTGAATGCAGTGAATAAAGATGTGCACATGACCGTTTGGGGAACCCTCCCGGTGAACAAAAGTTTCATGCTAGGAGCTATAGGGTCCATTGTAACTTATTGTATTTTGTTGGACAGTTTAACATCTATCAAATGAAGGGATGAATTATATTTTATCTGTTTGCATCATATGTTATTATATGTTCAAAATTGTTGCCATATATATGTGAATCTGGATGTTCTCTTTTGAAACTTAGTATTATTAATATTGCCTTTTGAGAGAATAAATAAAAAGAATATATAAATAAAAGAATATATAATATAAAGAAATATATAATAGAAAGAATATATAATATATATATTGAGATATAAATTGAAAGAATAAATTAGTGTTTTGACTTCAATTTTCATTTTACCAGATTCAACATATT
Source organism: Amaurobius ferox (assembly GCA_951213105.1). Classification (NCBI taxonomy): domain Eukaryota; kingdom Metazoa; phylum Arthropoda; class Arachnida; order Araneae; family Amaurobiidae; genus Amaurobius; species Amaurobius ferox. The sequence continues at coordinate 91,575,487 of OX578154.1, forward strand.
CTTAATCCTAAATTTACTCTATTCCATATACTGTTTGAAGGTTTTGTGCACATTAGCATATCATAACACAGCTTGCAATTTCTTTTGCACCATCTTCTTCTGTGCAATATAATATTTATCAAGTAAAGGGAAATATAGTGGTTTCATCTGCAAATTCACACATACCATTATTGATCCTTTGTTAATATGATTAATTAGATATGAAAAGGATATGAAATAATTATGTGTGTTTCACAAGCAGAGGAGGACGCAAAACAACATTTATTTGCTTTTATGGAGTCTCAATTATATCATTGAGGAACATACGGAAGCATATGAAGAGAATATTACAAGCAAAGAAAATGTGTAATATCATTTTTGAATATAACACTTACCATGACAAGTTCTTCACATACTCTCCCGCAGTTACATAATCCAATGTTTTATCACGAACAAAAGTAGCATTGCTAACTTTTACTCAACTAAAATCTTCTCTGATTCATTTAAGCCGTTTAGAATATATTTTACAGATTTATTAACTTAATGTTGGTAAATTTATCGAATTTCCTATCCGGGTTTTGTATGCCATCTTTTAACTATTTCTTTACCAATTACCCTCACCCCCCTCCTTCCCTTTTCTTTTTATATCCTTCAAAAATGTAGATATAATTTTAGCGTATGTCAATTCTAATTCTAAACGTTATTCAAAAATTATACGAAGCTTGAAATAAGACGTATATGGTTTAAAATAATAAAGAATGAGAAATACCTATGAGCTAAATGTAAGTATTTGTCAAACCAATTAATGTTAGTAGTAAAGTTGACATAAAATTTGGATGGAAGATTTTTAGAAGAATTATTTGGTTTTATAATGCGTTTGATTTTACTAAGTACATGAAACTCAATTAATACATTTTACTTGGGCAATATTTAAGTATCCATTAAAAGGGTTTGTTAAACAGGAAATTGCTTTTTTATTCAAAGCTTTACGCAAAGACTACAGTGTGGTAAAGCTTTTGTAATGAAAACTCGCCAAGTATTACATTTGCCGACAAGATTTTAATAAAAAGCTAGAATTTTTCCTTTCAAGACATTTTGGTGTTTACTTAATCATGGAAGGTCTTTCTCTTAGAGTTTAAAATTAATACTTCAAAAATCATATCGTTGAATATTAATAATTATTTATTTAATAATAGTTACATTTATAGTTTTTGAATTAACACTGGCAAATTGTACAAGCTTCTTTTAGCTTTTAAATTATGCATCACAAGGATCAACTTTTGAAAATTATTGATAAAAAAAATTAATAATTTTACAAATATGTTCTATATTACAATATACAGGATCTTTAAATCAGAATATATGTGAATATTTTGTGTTTAAAATTTTAGATACAAATGCAATAAAAATAATATTTTTCTTCTTACGAAAATCATGTTAAACACAATCGCTAGAGGCATTTCCCAAATGGCATTATGCAAATAAATTCTTCATGCATAATGCTTGATGTAGTATTTGTAAAATTTACAATTGCGAAAGTCGATAAATGTGAAAATGTGAATTTCGTGTTTACGTTTTTGGTGTTCCAATAATAACACTTTGAAAAATGTGCTTGATAATTACTGCAGTATATTATCCACTCAAAACTTATTTCAATAACATATTAAGATGAATAAATACTTTAAAATTACGTATCTGTGCTTCAACTTTAGTGCAATAAACATATTGCATGAGATGCAGTGCACCACTTTAATCTCCAAGGTAACTGATTGCATTCTCAGCTGCATTTCCATAATTATTACAGTACTGAATATTGTGTTTTGTGCGTCTAATTTATATAATATTTCAAGGATCACGTCAGCTGAACTACTGGGATCATCCTTATTGATTCCTTTTCTTGTATTGCATCGATGTTTATTAATAAAACGATTAATAATTCTTCTAAATATATCCTACAAATGTCTTGATATAGCATCTGGAAGTGGAAAATACATTCATAAGTGGATGCTGCCTTGGATATTTTTAAGTATTATTTTTCATATACTAGGATTTGCTATGTCTGTGAAAGCATAGATCGATGATGATAACAGAAAGTTCATTAAAATGATTATATTTCAATGGAATCCGAATGAGATAACATTTGGTTTTGCACTCTCTATAGTTTTTAATGTGTATTTGTTTTTCTACTTATTTTTGCCAGTTAAAACTTTCCATATATACTATGTTCTAGTTTGTCATACCCACAGGTATGTGATATTAAAATTTAAAAAAATAATGTTGACAATGATGGGAAATAACTATGAGTATCTCCTTAGAGTTTACAAATCAATAAAAGATTTGATCCGTGAAACTGATACAGTTCTATCTGAATTGCTACTCTTTGCCATTTTGTTTAATGTGTGTACTATTTACCTCACGCTTGCAGTTGTTATACACCCATCATCATTCCAAGGTATATACCAGAAATATTTCATTTTCATTGTTTTTTCAATTTCCTTGATGAACTTCTTTGCAGCTTGCACGTCAGCGTCAAGTGTATCAATTGCATCAAATGAAGTTAGCAATCTGGCACAGATTTTGAAAATAAATAAGGACACTTGTCCTTCTTCTGTTCTATTTCTAAATGCAGTGAATAAAGAAGCTTATTTGAACATTTGGGGAACCCTTACAGTGAATACAAGTTTTATGTTAGGTGCAATAGAGTCCATTGTAACATACTGTAGTTTGGTGGACAGTTTGACATCTGCCAAGTGAAAAGTCTAATTTCTTTTTACATAATTAGCGTTAGAGAAGTACTGTCATTTTCAATTTTAATATTATTACTTGCTAGTTGGCAACTTTATATTTCTCACTGGAAACCAGCTGCATTCGCAATGTCTTTGAATACACTATTTAACATTTACCACACAAAAAACTTAAAACTGTTTAGTCTGCAACTTTACATATACCACAATCAATGTAATTTTAATCTAACAGTTTTCCTCGATTATACAATGCAGAAGATTTCTATACATTAGATGCTACTGTACCTTACTATATTTTCTGTATAATCTATTTTCCAAGTGAAATGGCGATTTTATATGCAACTTGAAGTATACAGTTATTAATATTGCGCTGATTTGATTATTTCTTTCCTTGATATGAAGAGGATATTTAATTTCAGTGAGAGTTTGACACTTAAGAAGTCAAAAATGGTATGCTTTATGCTTTTACATAAAGCAATATTAATAATTTTCGAAACCTAATTTAGAATTTTTTTAAAAGACTTTCACAGAAACACACTATATGCTGTTATCTTTAAATAATTCACTATCTAATTAACTTTTTCGTATATTTCAGCATTTACCGATTAAAAAACTAAAATACCGTTTCAGATCTTTTTTGCACAAATCTATCAAAATTAATCCTTTGTTAATCTCAGAGTTCCAGGTGTTAATAACAATTTTTATTGAATGTTTAGAGTTTGTTTGGTATTAAAGATGTTGTTAGTAGAACCATTGTACCTAACGCTGGCGGCAGTCTTTAAATTTTGTCATTTTGCTGTGCCATGTACATATCTAAAGTTTATAAATAAGATAGCAAAGTGAAGGACCAGAGTTGATCTTTGACCATTTGTAATATATTAACTAATTGATTACAATACTGCTATTAAACAGGAATTGTAATGCAAAGATAAAGAAAAAATTATTCTCATGGAACTTCTTGAAATAAAATCAAAAGTAGCTTGAAAACAAATGTACATCCACAGATACGTTGAGCCTAAACAATTTCATAAACCCATTCACAGATACATTGAGATGGTCTAAACACAAGATTGTAACTGAAATTTTTACATAATGAATAGCGTAACATTTTTCTGCAGATGAAACTACTGAGAAAATGCTGTGAGGAATCCAACAATACTTCATTTCCAATCGTTTGAAAATATTCAAATGTAGAATAAGTTACTAGAACAACGAAGTTTTGTTTGATCTTAGTTTCGTTGATTGTGTTGAAACGGAAGCACAAGAGACTATCGTTGCTACATTTTCTAGTAATACGTCTGATGAACCGGAACTCAACAAACCGAAATTGATAAAGAAAGAGCGTCATTGCAAATATCGGTTACAACAAAAATTCTCCCTATTCTATATGATATCGTTATATTCGGGCTACACTGTAATAACAATATTAGAATTTCCCCAGGAATGTATGATGTATGACAGTGAAGTCAATTCATGAAGAGATTCAACTCGACAAACAGTATCCGATCTTGTATAAAAAAGTCAGGAAATGTGGAAGTCCTACAGAAGTTGTTATTCGATCTAATATGACATCTGATACTCTTCAAAATTAAATATAAATTCAGTCGTCTTAGTAACTAAATAGACAGAGCGTCGTTCAGCGAGGAGTGAATCGACGGTCTGATTAATCACAGATGGACACGAGGCCTTTCCAACAATGAACAGGTGAGTAAAGATTAATCTAGAATCATTAAGATTTATATTATTGCATAAGTGTGTTGATTATTTGCTGCTATGTTTATTTTCTTTTGTAGGTTCAGTTAATTACTTTACAAACGTTAAAAATACAATAGCTCTATAAATAAAATAGTATGGAAAGTCGCCAAAATAATTAATACTTTAAAGATAAAGACATCCACAAAATTGGCCATAATTAAAATCTTTTATTAAAATCTTTTATTAAAATCTCCTTTTACGACGTGCTCAAATTCAACGGCCATAGCGCTTTCGGGCATCACTATTCCCTTCACCACTGATGAACGTTATGGCCGTGCAATTTTAGTATATCGTAAAAGGAGATTTTAATAAAAAAAACTTTAAATTATGGGCAATTTTTTGGTTGTCTTTATTTTTAAAGTACAATAGTCCTATTTTGTAACGCTATCCACTATACCTCTGATATATAAGTGCCTCCCTTCAGAAAATTGATTTATCTCTTGTAAAACCTGCAATGATGAACCCACCCCCCTCATTAATTTACTCCAGAATAGTGAAATATGAGACAGTAACATAAAATTTGAGTACACAGAAATGTAAAGATCCTTGCTGCCCCGAACTGAAGTAAACCCTGGATCTCCGAACTTACCAGCTGACACTCTACCATTCAGCTAGTAGGACGAAATCGCAAGCTGTTATAGTCAAAGTTAACTCTGCATTCTCCTCCCTCTAATGTCGGATTGAAGGGCAACTGACAATTTGACTGACCACCTCCTGCTATTTTTACCTCAGGTTAGCCTCCTGCTACTACTATTTTTGCCCAGATTTTAATCCTGCGTTGTCGTAATCCACTTAATTTGAAACCGGCGCTCATTCTTCCAAAGCTGACTGAATTCATACTAGTCGTACTAGGGTCACTTTCGCTTATATGAACTTATTGTGTTCCCTCTATATTTTTTGTTTAAAAAAGAGAAATAAAAAGCTATGTTAACTGTTCTTATTTTCCCGGTTCTTTCTTTTTTTTTGACCCTTTTTATTTTTATTTTTTCTAATTTTTCTTTTCTGAACTTTAATCTAACTTTCTGTTTCTGTTTTTCATGTGCATATTTTTTATTCCTTTTCATATATTATCTTTTTATATATATTCTAAATTTTACTTTTAAAATTTTATAACTATTTTTCATTATGTTAATATACCTCACTCTAAATTTTATTTTTCAATCATCTTTTTATCTATATTCGGAATAACCTCATCCCATTTTAAAAAATGGAAGTACTTGTCGAGTTCAAATATAATGTAAAACTGTCTGTTTAACCACAGTATTTTTCGTCCATTGTTATCTTTTTAGATCTAAATAAATGTTCGTTTGGCGGGATGGTAGACCTTGGGTGCCTCCTGAGTGCAGGAGGTATCCTTTCCCGGCCGTGCAGCTAGCTACTCTAAACCCACTATGTGAGTCGCACGGTCTGGGGTCTTCAGACCTCCTCCATCTTTTCACTAATCTACAAGGTTGACTTGTTCGGGCGCCATTGTAAAGAACCTTGCTGTCCCAACCGGAAATCGAACCCTGGGCCGCCGAACTGGCCAGCCGACGCTCTACCGTTGAGCTACTGGGACGAAATTGCAGACTCTTATCTTCGAAGTGAACTTTGTAGAGACTGAATCAGAATATAATTAAAGACTGTTTAAATAGAACCACACAGAATTACCTAATGTGTTGATTTTAATTTAATATTTTGTGGGGTGGAATACAGCAGATTCAAGTCCACACCAAGTCGTCAAGTCCGTACCTGCGAAGCGTATAAACATGATACATAAATGAAGCGTATAAGCATGTATAAACATGACAAACCAAAATTTTCTGGAGTCTGTTACTACCCCTAAGATAGCTATAAACTAGATTCTTTCTTTCGGTAAAGCCGTCTCAAGGCTGAGAATTACAGAACAAATAATTTTACAACTGGCGTTTTGTTAACGAAAATTCAATCTAGAATTAGATAGAATTTCTTGAAATTCGAGCGAATACGTCAAAATTCATTCGAAATTTTACATTCCTTTAACTTGACAGCATAGGACAAAATGGAACATAATTATGCATGAAAAGAGTTATTTATAACTTAATGATCACGAAACTTGACAGTTCTAATCACTATAGTGAAAAATAGCTGGAAATTTTGTGTACGTGACGTCATTAGTTCCTTAGGAGAGCAAGTTACTGCCCACCCCCCTTCTGCTCGAAAAGATACATTGCTATGCTTGGTTTCAATATAAATATATTACGTTACGAACGTATCCTCTAGATTCATGGGTGTATACGCAGGATACAAGAACGAGTCCAAGTTTCTGGATAACTAACTTTTATTCACAATTACAAAGTAAACAGGAACAAAATACAATCAGATAGCACTTAAATGTTTCACTAATTTCACAGAATAAGCGATATTATTCTCAAAATACTGACGAAAATAATTTCACAAAATAGCAGCTACTATTCTCAAAACATTGACAAAAATCACAGTCCAATATAGCTCATGCCAAGTCAATTAGTCAACTCCACTGCAACGGAGGGGTGAGTCCTCTCCGTAGAAACCTCTGGAATCTCCATATCTCCTAAACTAATCGTTATTTAGTGAAGTTTCTGGAACATTCCGGAAATCGCCAATTGTCGTCAAAAAAATCGAAAAACCTGGAAACCCTTATTCTAACTGGTAAATCCTGGCAACCCTGGGCTGAAGTCATCCTCACTTGCTACTGACGTCATCTGTGTTCTTCGTCTGGTCTTCGAAACAGAAGAAAGAGGAGGCGTCAAAAGGAATATTGCGAGTTTCCAACAATTACAAACCCTTTAAAATGTAGGGTAACATGCCGTAATTATGATCATTTAGAACAACAATACAAATTTTTCAAAATTTTTCTTGAAAAATTTGCAAAAAAAAAGGCCAAACTATTTGGAAAATGGATTTTGATGTGAGAAAATCGTGTTGAGCCACACTTCAATTAATCAATATTAATTAGATGCTTAAATAACTAAATATTTAACCATAAAAAAATCAATTTTAAACAGTTTCCACTAATATTTTCGAATCTGTTATTTTTAAATTTTTCAATCAACTCTTTATGTTCTCCTGAACTTAATCACTTAAGGTCATTTGAAAACCTTTACTGAGTGTATAAAACACTAAAACACTTTATTCTTCACAGTTCATTACCCTTTTTATACCAGAATCTCTTAGTGTAAAGAAAAACTTTGATTTTATCTTGTACTAGCAGCATACCCGTTCTTTGTACGGAGTATATAATATAAAGAAACTTGAAATTCATAATCATGCCCAAATTCTTATAGTATACTAAATGACATGTTTAATCAAAATATTCTGTTAAAATATTTGATATAATGCTCCTAAAAAGAAGTTTAAGAATCTCTGTTCTCGCTATATAAAATTATCTTCATGGACATATCTGAAGAATAAAACATCTTGGACCCCTTATGTAAGCAAATATAAAAAAAAAATATGGAATTGAATCAATATATGCAAAACAAAAGCGTTAAAATTGTATGGGACCCGTACTAATTATATACGCGAATATTAGAAAATATAACCTGTATTAGTAGATTACATGTATAAATTGAAAATACCAATAAACCCGTAATCTTTAAATCTGAAGACAGTCATTTATTCCAATATATGTCAAAATTAAAGTGCTAAAATTATATGGGAAGATATACACGTACTACTTATAATGTCCGATTATTAGTAGAAGATTACCCGTTTTGCAATATGAGTCACAAATGTTTTTTGGTAAAATACAACAGACGACGTAATAAATTGAATATATAATTAATCCCCTTAATCTTCATACCAGAAGACTGTACTTGATTCCAATATATATGCCAATATATGTCAAAATATATGCCAATACACCTGTACTACTTATATTCTCGTAGGTTAGAAGATATACCCGTGCATTCCTAGAAGATTACTCGTACAACGTACAATATGCGGTTGTCAGCAATTTTTGCCGCAATAAAACAATGGCGTAATAACTTAAAAATATCAATAATCCCTGAATCAATAATTCCGGAAAATATCAATAATAATAATGTTTAAACCTGAAGAGTATAATTGATATTACACAGTCCAAAATGAAATGGCAATGAAATTTATTTTATATACATATCTTCATTATTCAAATCGGAAAGGATTTAATAAAAATCGCCTGCCGCATAAACACATTGGATTTAAATCCGTTGCTAAGCGACATGATATCATTTGCTTCAAATAAATTGGTAGAAAAAATATCGTCTAAATAGTTATATTTCTATGGAACATTTGGCGACAGTTTCGTCAAATTAGCGACATTTTAAAAAATCGCCAAATTTATCGCCAAGTGGAACTGTAGAACTGACAGTTCCACTTTGCGACAAATTGACGAAATATCATCACAATACTATCCCCTAACAAAAAACAATTAATATCATTTATGTAGCGCAATTTTAACAATTTCAAGATATTTTTATAGATTTGAAAACATTTTTATCAATTTGGTGACATTTTAAAAATTCGCTAAATGTATTACTAAGTAGGATGGTTGGTCTGACAGATAAATGCTAACCAAACATCATTTCAGTACTCTCTTCTAACATAACAAAAAAAAATTCATTGATATGTAGAAGACCCAAGCCACACGACCAACCCGAAGGTATATGGCAGCTGTTTGTGTGTCATTTATATCAATTTGGCGACATTTCCGTCAATTTGGCAAAGTTTAAGAAAAGTTGTCAAATTAGCGATATCCCTCCAAATTCGTAGCTTTGAATTTGCAGATCTGAATGAAACATTCTTATCCCGTTTCAATATACTAAATGAAAACACTACAATTGTATTAGAAGATATACCCGCTCTACTCTTTTTCTGTTTCAACAATCGGCTATATGAATTTATTGGCTAAACACAATATATGAGTTTAGTAGCTAAATACGATATAAGCTTGAAAACTCTTTGCCAAAATAAATGAAATTGATGTACGCAGTCAGCAATTAATATAATTAAAAGAAAAATCAAACCGTCCATTCATAAGATATACTTTTATATCCATTTATCCATTTATTTATTATTTAAATCGAAAAAAAATAATAAAAACATTAACAAACACATTTAATTTAATTGCGATGCCGAGCAACATGATATATCCTCCTAAAATGTTAAAATTTATTAACCACTAACAGCACACCCGTTATTCGCACGGAGTGTATAATTTAAAGAAACTTAAAGTTCGCAATCATGTGCAAATTCTGTTAAAATATTAAATTTATTGCTCCTAAAGAGAAGTTTAAGAATATATGTTCTCACTATGCAAAATTATCTTCAGGAACAGATCTGAAGAATAAAACATCCTGCCCCCTTTTGTAAGCAAATTTACAGAAGAAAAAATAGGAATTGAATGAATATATGCAACCCCGTACTAATTATATTGTCGCAGATCAGAAAATATGCCAATGTGTTAGTAGAAGATTACCCGTATTAAAATATGCGTCTCAAAAATATTTGCCAAAATAAAAGAGATGACGTAATAAATTGAAAACATCAATAATATCCGTACTCTTTATACCAGAAGGTCGTAATTGATTCCAATATATGCCAATATATATCAAAACATATGTCAATATACCTGTACTACTTATATTCTCGTAGATTAAAATATATACAAGTGTATTTGTAGAAGATTCGTACAACATACAATATATGAGTTTAAACAATTTTTGTCATAATAAAATAATTGCATAATAACTTGAAAATATCAATAATCCTTGAATCAATAATCCCCTAAAATATAAAAAATAATAATTTTTAAACCTGAAGACCGCAATTGATATTATCCAGTCAAAAATGCTATAAGAAAAATCAAATCGTTCTTTTCTAAAATATATTTTTATATCCATTTATTTATTATTCAAATCGAAAAAATAATTATTAAAATTAACAGACAGATTTAATTTAATTGCGTTTCTGAGTAACATGATATAAGATAGAATCTTATAACATGTTAAATATGTCATGTCTTATAACATAAACTGCGAAATTAAATAACGATTTTGATTTCTCTATACTTCTCATTGTTCCGTAAAAGCTTGTTTTAAATAAACCATGAACCATGGAGATAGATTTCCCCTTTAAATCATGTTTCAAACAATTCATGTTTTCAAAAAGTGACTAATTAACGCAAAAAATCTCCCATCAAACTCAGAGATTAAATTTTAATTCACTTTCAAACGATTTTCAAGCTTTTCGTTTGGATAAACCACGGAGTTACGGAGTAGAACTCCTAGGAAAAAGTTCCGTTTTTCTTTAATGTCTCGACAACCCCAGGTCTTAGAAACTCGAAACTTAAACAAAATTTATGGGGGTATATTTCAAGGCTATCCACCAAATTTCATTAAATTCGGTTCAGCCGTTTTTCCGTGATGATGAGACAAACGAAAATTTCGTTTTTTACTAATATCTCGAGAACCACTGGTCGTAGAAACTCAAAACACAGATATAATTTTAAGTGGGTCTATTTCTGGGCTACCCACAAAATTTCATCAAATTCGGTTCAGCCGTTCTCCCGTGATGGTGTGACAAACAGACAGACAGACAGACAGACAGACAGACAGACAGACAGACAGACAGATTTTCATTTTTATTTATATAGACTAGCAGCATACACGTTCTTCGTACGGAGTATATAATATAAAGAAACTTGAAATTCATAATCATGCCCAAATTCTTATAGTATACTAAATGACATGTTTAATCAAAATATTCTGTTAAAATATTTAATATAATGCTCCTAAAAAGAAGTTTAAGAATCTCTGTTCTCGCTATATAAAATTATCTTCATGGACATATCTGAAGAATAAAACATCTTGGACCCCTTATGTAAGCAAATATAAAACAAAATATGGAATTGAATCAATATATGCAAAATAAAAGCGTTAAAATTGTATGGGACCCGTACTAATTATATACGCGAATATTAGAAAATATAACCTGTATTAGTAGATAACATGTATAAATTGAAAATACCAATAAACCCGTAATCTTTAAATCTGAAGACAGTCATTTATTCCAATATATGTCAAAATTAAAGTGCTAAAATTATATGGGAAGATATACACGTACTACTTATAATGTCCGATTATTAGTAGAAGATTACCCGTTTTGCAATATGAGTCACAAATGTTTTTTGGTAAAATACAACAGACGACGTAATAAATTGAATATATAATTAATCCCCTTAAACTTCATACCAGAAGACTGTACATGATTCCAATATATATACCAATATATGTCAAAATATATGCCAATATACCTGTACTACTTATATTCTCGTAGGTTAGAAGATATACCCGTGCATTCCTAGAAGATTACTCGTACAACGTACAATATGCGTGTGTCAGCAATTTTTGCCGCAATAAAACAATAGCGTAATAACTTAAAAATATCAATAATCCCTGAATCAATAATTCCGGAAAATATCAATAATAATAATGTTTAAACCTGAAGAGTATAATTGATATTATCCAGTCCAAAATGAAATGGCAATGAAATTTATTTTATATACATATCTTCATTATTCAAATCGGAAAGGATTTAATAAAAATCGTCTGCCGCATAAACACATTGGATTTAAATCCGTTACTAAGCGACATGATATCATTTGCTTCAAATAAATTGGTAGAAAAAATATCGTCTAAATAGTTATATTTCTATGGAACATTTGGCGACAGTTTCGTCAAATTAGCGACATTTTAAAAAATCGCCAAATTGATCGCCAAGTGGGACTGTAGAACTGACAGTTCCACTTTGCGACAAATTGACGAAATATCATCACAATACTATCCCCTAACAAAAAACAATTAATATCATTTATGTAGCGCAATTTTATCAATTTCAAGATATTTTTATAGATTTCAAAACATTTTTATCAATTTGGTGACATTTTAAAAATTCGCTAAATGTATTACTAAGTAGGATGGTTGGTCTGACAAATAAATGCTAACCAAACATCATTTCAGTACTCTCTTCTAACAAAACAAAAAAAAATTTCATTGATATGTAGAAGACCCAAGCCACACGACCAACCCAAAGGTTTATGGCAGCTGTTTGTGTTGTTGTTGAAACCCAGACCGTCCGACCTACCAGACAGGTGTAAGGTAACTGTTTGGACGGTCGGGAAGTGCCACCCAATTTAGACCGGAACCCAGTGGGGGAGGCATCCACAGGGACCGTACCCTCCTTCCCCTACCACCAACCTCTCGGAAGGACTTTCTGACCCACATGTTTAACGTGATCGTACTCCGCATGAACACGGCGGCAGTTCTGGCAGTGCCTGGAATCGAACCCGGGCCTACCGAGTGCAACTCCAGCGCGCTAACCAATGGGCTACCGCGCCCCGCAGCTGTTTGTGTGTCGTTTATATCAATTTGGCGACATTTCCGTCAATTTGTCAAAGTTTAAGAAAAGTTGTCAAGTTAGCGATATCCCTCCAAATTCGTAGCTTTGAATTTGCAGATCTGAATGAAACATTCTTATCCCGTTTCAATATACTAAATGAAAACACTACAATTGTATTAGAAGATATACCCCTTCTCTACACTTTTTCTGTTTCAACAATCGGCTATATGAATTTATTGGCTAAACACAATATATGAGTTTAGTAGCTAAATACGATATAAGCTTGAAAACTCTTTGCCAAAATAAATGCAATTGATGTACGCAGTCAGCAATTAATATAATTAAAAGGAAAATCAAACCGTCCATTCATAAGATATACTTTTATATCCATTTATCCATTTATTTATTATTTAAATCGAAAAAAAATAATAAAAACATTAACAAACACATTTAATTTAATTGCGATGCCGAGCAACATGATATATCCTCCTAAAATGTTAAAATCTATTAACCACTAACAGCACACCCGTTATTCGTACGGAGTGTATAATTTAAAGAAACTTAAAGTTCGCAATCATGTGCAAATTCTGTTAAAATATTAAATTTATTGCTCCTAAAGAGAAGTTTAAGAATATATGTTCTCACTATGCAAAATTATCTTCACGATCAGATCTGAAGAATAAAACATCCTGCCCCTTTTGTAAGCAAATTTACAGAAGAAAAAATAGGAATTGAATGAATATATGCAACCCCGTACTAATTATATTGTCGCAGATCAGAAAATATGCCAATGTGTTAGTAGAAGATTACCCGTATTACAATATGCGTCTCAAAAATATTTGCCAAAATAAAAGAGATGACGTAATAAATTGAAAACATCAGTAATATCCGTACTCTTTATACCAGAAGGTCGTAATTGATTCCAATATATGCCAATATATATCAAAACATATGTCAATATACCTGTACTACTTATATTCTCGTAGATCAAAAGACATACACGTGTATTTGTAGAAGATTCGTACAACATACAATATATGAGTTTAAACAATTTTTGTCATAATAAAATAATTGCATAATAACTTGAAAATATCAATAATCCTTGAATCAATAATCCCCGAAAATATAAATAATAATAATTTTTAAACCTGAAGACCGTAATTGATATTATCCAGTCAAAAATGCTATAAGAAAAATAAAATCGTTCTTTTCTAAAATATATTTTTATATCCATTTATTTATTATTCAAATCGAAAAAATAATTATTAAAATTAACAGACAGATCTAATTTAATTGCGTTTCTGAGTAACATGATATAAGATAGAATCTTATAACATGTTAAATATGTCATGTCTTATAACATAAACTGCGAAATTAAATAACGATTTTGATTTCTCTATACTTCTCATTGTTCCGTAAAAGCGTGTTTTAAATAAACCATGAACCATGGAGATAGATTTCCCCTTTAAATCATGTTTCAAACAATTCATGTTTTCAGAAAGTGACTAATTAACGCAAAAAATCTCCCATCAAACTCAGAGATTAAATTTTAATTCACTTTCAAACGATTTTCAAGCTTTTCGTTTGGATAAACCACGGAGTTAGGGAGTAGAACTCCTAGGAAAAAGTTACGTTTTTCATTAATATCTCGACAACCCCAGGTCTTAGAAACTCGAAACTTGGACAAAATTTATGGGGGGATATTTCAAGGCTATTCACCAAATTTCATTAAATTCGGTTCAGCCGTTTTTCCGTGATGATGAGACAAACGAAAATTTCGTTTTTTACTAATATCTCGAGAACCACTGGTCGTAAAAACTCAAAACCCGGATATAATTTTAAGTGGGACTATTTCTGGGCTACCCACAAAATTTCATCAAATTCGGTTCAGCCGTTCTCCCGTGATGGTGTGACAAACAGACAGACAGACAGACAGACAGACAGACAGACAGACAGACAGATTTTCATTTTTATTTATATAGACTAGCAGCATACACGTTCTTCGTGTCGGAGTATATAATATAAAGAAACTTGAAATTCATAATCATGCCCAAATTCTTATAGTATACTAAATGACATGTTTAATCAAAATATTCTGTTAAAATATTTAATATAATGCTCCTAAAAAGAAGTTTAAGAATCTCTGTTCTCGCTATATAAAATTATCTTCATGGACATATCTGAAGAATAAAACATCTTGGACCCCTTATGTAAGCAAATATAAAACAAAATATGGAATTGAATCAATATATGCAAAATAAAAGCGTTAAAATTGTATGGGACCCGTACTAATTATATACGCGAATATTAGAAAATATAACCTGTATTAGTAGATAACATGTATAAATTGAAAATACCAATAAACCCGTAATCTTTAAATCTGAAGACAGTCATTTATTCCAATATATGTCAAAATTAAAGTGCTAAAATTATATGGGAAGATATACACGTACTACTTATAATGTCCGATTATTAGTAGAAGATTACCCGTTTTGCAATATGAGTCACAAATGTTTTTTGGTAAAATACAACAGACGACGTAATAAATTGAATATATAATTAATCCCCTTAAACTTCATACCAGAAGACTGTACATGATTCCAATATATATACCAATATATGTCAAAATATATGCCAATATACCTGTACTACTTATATTCTCGTAGGTTAGAAGATATACCCGTGCATTCCTAGAAGATTACTCGTACAACGTACAATATGCGTGTGTCAGCAATTTTTGCCGCAATAAAACAATAGCGTAATAACTTAAAAATATCAATAATCCCTGAATCAATAATTCCGGAAAATATCAATAATAATAATGTTTAAACCTGAAGAGTATAATTGATATTATCCAGTCCAAAATGAAATGGCAATGAAATTTATTTTATATACATATCTTCATTATTCAAATCGGAAAGGATTTAATAAAAACCGTCTGCCGCATAAACACATTGGATTTAAATCCGTTGCTAAGCGACATGATATCATTTGCTTCAAATAAATTGGTAGAAAAAATATCGTCTAAATAGTTATATTTCTATGGAACATTTGGCGACAGTTTCGTCAAATTAGCGACATTTTAAAAAATCGCCAAATTGATCGCCAAGTGGGACTGTAGAACTGACAGTTCCACTTTGCGACAAATTGACGAAATATCATCACAATACTATCCCCTAACAAAAAACAATTAATATCATTTATGTAGCGCAATTTTATCAATTTCAAGATATTTTTATAGATTTCAAAACATTTTTATCAATTTGGTGACATTTTAAAAATTCGCTAAATGTATTACTAAGTAGGATGGTTGGTCTGACAAATAAATGCTAACCAAACATCATTTCAGTACTCTCTTCTAACAAAACAAAAAAAATTTCATTGATATGTAGAAGACCCAAGTTACACGACCAACCCGAAGGTTTATGGCAGCTGTTTGTGTTGTTGTTGAAACCCAGACCGTCCGACCTACCAGAAAGGTGTAAGGTAACTGTTTGGACGGTCGGGAAGTGCCACCCAATTTAGACCGGAACCCAGTGGGGGAGGCATCCACAGGGACCGTACCCTCCTTCCCCTACCACCAACCTCTCGGAAGGACTTTCTGACCCACATGTTTAACGTGATCGTACTCCGCATGAACACGGCGGCTGTTCTGGCAGTGCCTGGAATCGAACCCGGGCCTACCGAGTGCAACTCCAGCTCGCTAACCAATGGGCTACCGCGCCCCGCAGCTGTTTGTGTGTCGTTTATATCAATTTGGCGACATTTCCGTCAATTTGTCAAAGTTTAAGAAAAGTTGTCAAGTTAGCGATATCCCTCCAAATTCGTAGCTTTGAATTTGCAGATCTGAATGAAACATTCTTATCCCGTTTCAATATACTAAATGAAAACACTACAATTGTATTAGAAGATATACCCCTTCTCTACACTTTTTCTGTTTCAACAATCGGCTATATGAATTTATTGGCTAAACACAATATATGAGTTTAGTAGCTAAATACGATATAAGCTTGAAAACTCTTTGCCAAAATAAATGCAATTGATGTACGCAGTCAGCAATTAATATAATTAAAAGGAAAATCAAACCGTCCATTCATAAGATATACTTTTATATCCATTTATCCATTTATTTATTATTTAAATCGAAAAAAAATAATAAAAACATTAACAAACACATTTAATTTAATTGCGATGCCGAGCAACATGATATATCCTCCTAAAATGTTAAAATCTATTAACCACTAACAGCACACCCGTTATTCGTACGGAGTGTATAATTTAAAGAAACTTAAAGTTCGCAATCATGTGCAAATTCTGTTAAAATATTAAATTTATTGCTCCTAAAGAGAAGTTTAAGAATATATGTTCTCACTATGCAAAATTATCTTCACGATCAGATCTGAAGAATAAAACATCCTGCCCCTTTTGTAAGCAAATTTACAGAAGAAAAAATAGGAATTGAATGAATATATGCAACCCCGTACTAATTATATTGTCGCAGATCAGAAAATATGCCAATGTGTTAGTAGAAGATTACCCGTATTACAATATGCGTCTCAAAAATATTTGCCAAAATAAAAGAGATGACGTAATAAATTGAAAACATCAGTAATATCCGTACTCTTTATACCAGAAGGTCGTAATTGATTCCAATATATGCCAATATATATCAAAACATATGTCAATATACCTGTACTACTTATATTCTCGTAGATCAAAATATATACACGTGTATTTGTAGAAGATTCGTACAACATACAATATATGAGTTTAAACAATTTTTATCATAATAAAATAATTGCATAATAACTTGAAAATATCAATAATCCTTGAATCAATAATCCCCGAAAATATAAATAATAATAATTTTTAAACCTGAAGACCGTAATTGATATTATCCAGTCAAAAATGCTATAAGAAAAATAAAATCGTTCTTTTCTAAAATATATTTTTATATCCATTTATTTATTATTCAAATCGAAAAAATAATTATTAAAATTAACAGACAGATCTAATTTAATTGCGTTTCTGAGTAACATGATATAAGATAGAATCTTATAACATGTTAAATATGTCATGTCTTATAACATAAACTGCGAAATTAAATAACGATTTTGATTTCTCTATACTTCTCATTGTTCCGTAAAAGCGTGTTTTAAATAAACCATGAACCATGGAGATAGATTTCCCCTTTAAATCATGTTTCAAACAATTCATGTTTTCAGAAAGTGACTAATTAACGCAAAAAATCTCCCATCAAACTCAGAGATTAAATTTTAATTCACTTTCAAACGATTTTCAAGCTTTTCGTTTGGATAAACCACGGAGTTAGGGAGTAGAACTCCTAGGAAAAAGTTACGTTTTTCATTAATATCTCGACAACCCCAGGTCTTAGAAACTCGAAACTTGGACAAAATTTATGGGGGGATATTTCAAGGCTATTCACCAAATTTCATTAAATTCGGTTCAGCCGTTTTTCCGTGATGATGAGACAAACGAAAATTTCGTTTTTTACTAATATCTCGAGAACCACTGGTCGTAAAAACTCAAAACCCGGATATAATTTTAAGTGGGACTATTTCTGGGCTACCCACAAAATTTCATCAAATTCGGTTCAGCCGTTCTCCCGTGATGGTGTGACAAACAGACAGACAGACAGACAGACAGACAGACAGATTTTCATTTTTATTTATATAGATAAATGACCGATAACGTCTAAATACAAAACTATTACCCAAAGTATAGCAGATTTTTATTCTTTCCAAGATATTGGATTTTCTTAAATTAGTCTTCATTTTCATTCATTTTGTGTCACTTTTATCAATTTGGTGATACATTAGTTAATTTGTCAACATTTGAAAAATTCGCCAAGTAGGCGATAATCCGCCAAATTCGTCGGTAAAATATCAAGCATATGATCGGAGACATAGGTTATTCTTATAGCACACTAGTAGCATAACCGTCCTTCGTACGGAGTATATAATATAAAAAAACTTATAATTCGCAATCATGTGCAAATTCTGATAAAATATTAAATTTATTGCTCATAAAGAGAAGTTTAAGAATATCTGTTCTCACTATGCAAAATTATCTTCACGGGCAAATCTGAAGAATAAAATATCCTGGCCCCTTTTGTAAACAAATTCACACACAAAAAAAAGAATTGAATCAATATATGCAACCACGTACTACTTATATTGTCGCAAATTAGAAAATATGCCAGTGTGTTAGTAGAAGCTTAAACATATTGTAATATGAGTCTGAAAAATATTTACCAAAATAAAAAAGATGATGTAATAAATTGAAAGTATCAAAAATCCCCGTAATCTTAATACCAGAAGGTCGTAATTGATTCCAATATATGCCAATATATATAAAAATTTTGCCAATATACCTGTACTACTTATATTCTCGTAGATTAGAAGATATACCCGTGCATTTGTAGAAGATTACTTGTACAACGTACTATATATGAGTTTCAACAATTTTCGTCATAATGAAACAATGGCATAATAATTTGAAAATATCAATAATTCCTGAATCCACTGTCCCCGAAATATCAATAATAATGATGTTTAAATCTGAAGACCGTAATTGATATTATCCAGTCAAAAATGCAATGTCGATGAAATTTATTTTATATACATATTTTTATTAGATTTAATAAAAATCGTATGACGCATAACACATTGGATCCGTTGCTAAGCGACATGATATCATCTGCTTCAAATAAATTGATGGAAATCATGTCGTCTGAATAATGTGATCTCCATGGAAGGTTTGGCGACATTTTCGTCTCCATGATATTTTTATGGATTTACAAATATTTTTATCAATTTAGTGATATTAAAAATATTAGTTAAATGCGTTACTAAGTAGGATGGATGGACTGACCGACAAATGCTACAGAAACATAATTTCAGTACTCTATTCTAAAAAAACAAATTTAATTTCATTGATTTGGGTCATTTTTATTAATTTGGAGATATTTCCTCTAATTTGGTAAAGTTTAAGAAAAGTTACCAAGTTATTTAGAGATATTCCGCTAAATTCGTAGCTCTAAATTTGCAGATCTGAAGAATAAAATATCCATATCCCGTCTGTATATATACTAAATGAAAACACTAAAATTGTATTAGAAGATACATACATCCGTTCTACTCTTTTTCTGCTTCAACAATCGGCTAAATGAATTTATTGGGTAAACACAATATATGAGTTTATTAGCTAAACACAATATATGAGCTTTGAAACCTCTTTGCTAAAATAAATAAAAGTGTGATGTACGCAGTTCGCAATATATATAATTAAAAGAACAATCAAACTTTTCATTTATTATGAGTTTATTAGCTAAACACAATATATGAGCTTGAAACCTCTTTGCTAAAATAAATAAAAGTAATATACGTAGTCCGCAATATATGTAATTAAAAGAACAATCAAACCGTTCATTTATAAAATATATTTTTACATCCATTTATTTATTATACAAATAGAAAAAAATAATAATAATCATTAACAAACACATTTAATTCCATTCCTTTGCCGAGCAACATGATATAAGATAGAATCTTCCTCATAAAATGCGAAATTAAATAACCATTTTAATTTCTTTATACTTCTAATCGTTGAGTAAAAGCTTGTGAAATACATGGAGGTTAACACATGTAAAAACATGGAGGTAGATTTTTCCATTTAAATTCATGTTTCAAACAATTCATGCTTTCAGATAGTGACTATTTAATGCAAAAATCCTGCATCGAACTCAAAAATAAAGTTTTAATTCCCTTTGACGCTTTAAACAAACGATTTTTATCCTTTCCGTTTGGATAAACCACGGAGTTGGAGAGTAGAACTCCTATAAAAAATGTTCCGTTTTTCATTAATATCTCGACAACCCCTGGTCTTAGAAACTTGAAACTTGGGCAAAATTTATGGGGGGCTATTTCAAGGCCACCCACAAAATTTCATTAAATTCGGTTTAGCCGTTCTCTCGTGATGATGAGACAAACGAAAGTTTCGTTTTTTACTAATATCTCGAGAACCACTGGTCGTAGAAATTCCAACCACAGACTAAATTTTAAGTGGGGCTATTTCTAGGCTATCCACAAAATTTCATCAAATTCGGTTCAGCCGTTCTCCCGTGATGATGGGACAAACAGACAGACAGACAGACAGACAGACAGACAGACAGACAGACAGACAGACAGATTTTCAATTTTATTTATATAGATAAACGACCAATAGCGTCCAAATACAAAACTCAAAGTATAGTAAATTTTCCAAGATATTGGATATATATAAAATTATTTTTGATTTAGCGTCATTTTTATCAATTTGATGACATTTTTATCTATTTTGTGTTATATTCGTTAATATGGCAACATTTTCGACAAACCGACTTTATTCCGACAAATTTGCCGCCAAAATTTCGCCAAGCATTGTTTATTAAGAAATAGGTTAGTCCTTAAGTAGATTAACGTCTAATGGCGTCAAGTTACAAAGCATTTACAAGTGTCTTCTTTCGTGAATGGAACAAGTTAGATCTTCGAGAATGATGATACATTTTTTATCGCATAAAATTACGTATGAAAAGTGAAGAGATTTCACAATAGTTATTTTTTGTTTGTAATTTTATATGATTCTTGATAAATGTATTTTAAAATGTGCAATATCTCGAGAACGGTTCATACTAGCATTTTAAAGTTTATGCCAATCGTTTTCCAATGAAACATTACATAAGAAATGATTATTTAGTTAACTTTATTGAATGTTTAATTAACGTTATTGAATGTTCATTAATCATTTTAAAATTTAGGAGAGTTCTGAACATTCGACAGTGTGTATAAACAGTAAACTTTCAGCATTCACTGAATGCGATTTATGTTCCAAATTTTGTTCGGATCGCTTGGTTCGTTCGTCAGATATCATTTCCACAGCATCACTGAAGTACACACACACACAGACACACGCGCGCGCGCAAATACTTTCAAGCATACATACGCGCATACACACAGACACACACACATCCCCTCAAAAATGTTTGCTTAGTGTTCAGGGATGCTTGAAACGTTGTCTCCCGTCGAAAACTCGAATACGAATTTTCGACAGCGTCACAATACTTTCCTTATATATTATACTATGTATATAAGGAAAGTAAAAAAAAACTGAATATGAAAGCCTAAAATTTACGGTATAACTTCCATATAAAGAATTTGGATTTGATGATATTCTTTTCGATGCGATAAATTGCCAAATGTGGCAATCCCTTGGGGCGAATGACATCTCCGCCCCCTTCCACGGAAATGCTTTTCTGGATACCACATTTAGCTTTCTGTTATCTTCGGCTAATCTATTTTAGTAGTGTTGTAGCTTAGTGTCTAAAAATGCATAAACAACGTGAATATTATACCACAAGAAAGATCAATCATACATAATGCATTGATTATAAAACACTTTCCAACTGCAATGCAATTTTATTTGAGCATCTCTAAAATGCGATACATTCAGTGGCAATATTTTTAGAATTATCACAATACTACAGTAATTTATTATATTTGAAAACTTATAGCTTCATCGAAAAAAATTAACTTTATTTAAATGACGTCTTTGAAATATAAATCGCTTGGCTCTCTATGTAAAAGTGGTAAATATTTCATTTATATACTTTTATTCCATTCCATTCATTCATCGCAACACTACAATAATTTATATTACTTAGAAACTTAAAACCATGGAGAAAAGTACTTTCTAACTCTATACTTCAAATTTTATCGAAAAAGTCAATATTATAAAATAGTCTGTTTCTCTATGTAAAATCAAAGAATAATCATGCAATCTCTATTCCAGAATCCAGAGCTAAACAATTTCGCGTTAAAAATATTGAAAATCTTATACGACTCATCTTACAGCTGCTTGATGCGTTTACATTCAGCATAAGTTAAAATTAGGCTTCACTGTAGAAATAATCAAAGTTTGATGATCGTTTAAACTAAAAAATAATGCAACTGCTTTTTTTCAGAATATAGATGCACAGAAATTAAGCAAACAATAAAGCGGCTTTAGGACGAATACAACACTAAATATAAATTAAAAGAACTTTAAAAAATCACGATTTTGGATTTTGACACAAGATGGGTAACCCGGCCATCCACCTAGCTGCTCTAAGTCCTTGGACGAGTCGGATGGTCAGGGCTTTCGACAAGATGGGTAACAAAAAACACTAAAGAATGCTACCTGGACTGAAATCGGTGGCACTGGAGAGGAGGTGTCTAAAGTATGATTGACAGGCGGAATTGCCGAGATCTAGCGATGGAAAAAATAATAATAGAAATTCTACCAACTTACAGACACTTATTGGATATAAAAGAAACATATTATACGGGAAAGAAAAAACACTAAATAATGCTTCCTGGCCTGAAATCGGTTGCACTGGAGAGGAGGGGCCTAAATTATGATTGACAGCGGAATTGCCGAGATCTGGAGATGGAAAAAATAATAATAGAACTTCTACCAACTTACAGACACTTATTGGATATAAAAGAAACATATTATACGGAAAAGAAAAAACACTAAATAATGCTTCCTGGACTGAAATCGGTGGCACTGGAGAGGAGGGACCTAAACTATGATTGTATCATTGACAGGCGAAATAGCCAAGATCTGGAGTTGGAAAAAATAATAATAGAACTTCTACCAACTTACAGACACTTATAGGATATAAAGGATACAAATTATATGGGAAAGAAAAATCAATAAACAATTCTTCCTGGACTGAAATCGGTTGCACTGGAGAGGAGGGGCCTAAAGTATGATTGACAGGCGAAATTGCTAAGATCTGGAGATGGAAAAATTAATAATAGAACTTCTACCAACTTACAGACACTTATTGGATATAAAAGAAACATATTATACGGGAAAGAAAAAACACTAAATAATGCTTCCTGGACTGAAATCGGTTGCACTGGAGAGGAGGGGCCTAAAGTATGATTGACAGGCGAAATTGCTAAGATCTGGAGATGGAAAAAATAATAATAGAACTTCTACCAACTTACAGACATTTATTGAATACTAGACGCCTTTTGAGGCCAGCGTGTTCGGTAGTCTTGAAAATTCTGACTGTGGCAAACTCACTGGCGCCATAATCCCGTGGAGTTGTTGTTCTGACCCAGACTATCCTAACTACCAGAAACGTGTAAGGTAACTATTTGGACGGCCAGGAAGTGCCACCCAATTTAGACCGGAACCCAGTGGAGGAGGTATCCACAGGGACCGTACCTTCCTTCCCCTACCACCAACCTCTCGTAAGGACTTACGGACACACATGTTTACGTGATCGTACTTCTCATGGACACGACGGCAATTTTGGCAGTGGCAGGAATCGAACCCGGGCCTACCGAGTGCAATCACCGCGCGCTTACCACTGGGCTACCGCGCCTTCAACCCCGTGGAGTTAACAAAGTTTGGTTTAGTTTAATGGCGTTAAAACTAAAAATTAAATTTTAAGATGAAGAATAGTTTTTTTAAAGATTGTTCCCCCCACCACCTGATACATAAATGTACCGCGACAATCTCCATAACTTTCTTTTTATTTATTTTTTTAATTCTTCAGTGTTTAAGTGTTCTCATTGTTTTCCCAACCACCATCCGATGTAAACAATACAGCGCCACAATTCAATCCAGTATAATGAGCTAAAAACCTTATAAAAAGCAAACACTAATTCGGTTTTTAATTGTCTCTAGGCCAAAACCGTACAAAAATTTTTAATTGTCCCTAGGCCAAAAACAGTATAAAAAGGAATCACTGATAATATTTGCAAATATAATTTAATACCCATGCTAATATCCTCATCAGGATATTCGCATGGATATCAAGAGCATGGCCCAAATATATCAGCCAGATACCACCAAACACTAATTCGGATTTTAACCGTTTAAACCGTCGCCATAGAAACGCCGTGCGTCTACCCGCGCAAATCGTCATTATAGAAACGCTGTGCTTCCGCGCGCGCATGTGGGTGAAGAGTCGATATCGACTTTCGCGGAAATTGAAAATCATTACTTCATTTAAATACGGATCCTGCGGCAATTTTTTTTTATTTCTTGACTAGATTGGACTTGTAAGAATGACTGATGTTTGAGCTTTCTAAAAATGTAAATTATTAGTCGAAATTGTCGGTACTTTTCCCGACATGAGGATTTAACAACGAAAGTTCGTTTTTTTGAGCCGAGGGTGACTTTTGTTTTAAAATCTTTAAAAAATATTAAAATTTGTCACTGAGATTTAAAATTGATATATTTTTACTCGCAATTGTCTGCTCTTTCCGGTCGTGTGATTTGTTTTGTCTACGACGTTTGGATGCTGGAGAAAAAAAGGGGAATAAACCGTCGAAATCGCATAAAACATTAAATAACAAAAAAAAATAAATCGAATTTTTAAAAACGAGTTTTCACGTGTCACCCCCCCCCCCCCCGGGTCTTGCCAAACTGGGATGATTGCCAAATTTCGTAACTCTGAGATATGGCAATGATAGATATAGGGCAATGATAGATTGCACAATGGAACTGATTCAGATCGCACTTACCTTTGAAAGTCGCAATTGTCGGGGGCAAAATACTCATCGCACATGACCTGAGAGGGAAAAGAAACAGCTACATGTATTACAAATTTTATTTTATAAATTGATGAAGAATAAAGAATGATAAAATTATTTTTTTAGATCAAAGCAATTACATTTCCTGATCTAAATATAGACAGACACACGTGAATTAAAATGGTGAATTCGTGTTTCTGGAGGAAAGTCCCAAAGGTGTTGATAGGTTGAAATTTCGACTTCCGATTTTCTACAAGATTCCAATGTTTTTCATTTACATATCAAGTATAATAGGGGAAGTAAAAATCTGATGGGGACAGCACATGACTTTCCCAGCAGACTTAAATTTATATTTTCTTTATTTCTTTAATAATTCATTAGATTGAGTTCAATTGCTCCAAATAACACTAAATTTGCATTTTTAACTCAATTTTTGTTTTTATTTGGTAATTGGACATTTTTCCGAAATCGGCGTAACAGAAATGCAAGAAATCATAAATATCTTGAGAACGGTTAGTCCTAAAGTATAATGGAGCGTGTTATATTCCTTTCCTCGTCAAAAATTAATAATGATAAAATTAATTTTTAGATCAAAGCAATTAAATTTCCTGATCTAAATATAGACAGACACACGTGAATTAAAATGGTGAATTCGTGTTTCTGGAGGAATGTCCCAAACGTGCTGATACGTTGAAATTTCGACTTCCGATTTTCTACAGGATTCCAATATTTTTCATATACGTATCACCGTTTGTAGGGGAAGTAAAAATAGGTAATAATAAAAGGTGCAGTTGTTA
Source organism: Amaurobius ferox (assembly GCA_951213105.1). Lineage (NCBI taxonomy): Eukaryota > Metazoa > Arthropoda > Arachnida > Araneae > Amaurobiidae > Amaurobius > Amaurobius ferox. Next base: position 91,601,734 of record OX578154.1, read on the forward strand.
GATCACGCTCATAGGTATGAAATATCTGATGTGGTTAGCGTATGATTTTCCCTGCAGACTCATATTCGCGTTCTCTTTATTTCTTCAATAATTCATCACATTGAGTTTAATTGCACAAAATAACAACCATAATTAATTAAAACGACACTAAATTTTCACTTTTAAATCAATTTTCGCTTTCATTTGGTAGCTGGGCTTATTTTCAAAAGTGGTATAATGAAAATGCGAAAAATCTAAAATATCTTGTGAACGGCTAGTCTTAGTGCAATAGGGTTGGACAGATTCTTTTAATCGTTAAAATTTACGTATAAAACAAGCATTCAATTGATATATTTGAGCATACGTTGTTTTTTAATTTAGATGCTGACGACGTTTGCGGGCCATTTCGCAAAAAAAGGAAGGTTCTTTTTTTCCGAATCGTACAAAATCTAATCAGCACCAGGGTATCCAATAAGTGACTTATCTTCCAAAGTTTGTAAAATTTAATCGATTAATTTTTCAGCTAGAGTGGATAAAGGCAATTTTTGCAGGGCCATTTCGCAAAACAGGGCAAGTTATTTGATCACGAATCGTACCAAAAACTAATCTGCACCAGGGTCACACACAAGTGACTTACCTACAAAATTTTATAAAATTTTGTAGGTATATGGTCTTAAGTTTTAAATAAAATAAATTATTTTAGTACTGTGATGAATGAAATGAATCGGAAAATGTTATGAATCAAATGCTGCTTTTATAGAGAGAGCCAGGCGTGTTATTAACACTTTACAACAAAGTTGAAAAGTGTTTATGACTTTGTTCATTCTGTCTGTCTGTCTGTCTGTCTGTCCGTTAGCACGATAAATGCGGTAAAAATGACTTAATCAAAATGAAATTTTAGTATGTTGTTCAGACGGTCTGTAGGACCTATGGGAATATAAATGAATAATATCACCGAATTAGTTTTGGATTGAACCCGGGTTGAAAAAATGAAATACATTGAGCCCTATGGGACCTAATTTTTCAAACAATTTTTAAGCGGATTTAAAATTCACAAATTACTTCGAAATTTTTAGGTAATATTCAAATTGTTCCATAAAATATAATATATAAAAAAAAATTCAGCGAAATATGTTCAGTAGTCTTTTAAATAAAAATTAAAATAATAATAACACCTTTTATATGAAACGATCACGTGACCATGATATGAAAGTATCACGTGATCCACTTCAAAATGATATATGGCATCCATCTTGTTTCAAAATCGTGATTTTTAAAGTTCTTTTTATTTCATATTGAGTGTTGTATCAGTCCTAAAACCAATTTATTTTGGCTTAAATTCTGTGCATCTACATACTAAATCAACGCAATTGCAATATAAATGAGTTTAAATGCTCATCCAAATTTGATTATTTCTACAACGAAGCCTATTTTTCACTTATATAAAATGTTAACAGAAAAATATGTAGGATGAGTTGTATAGAAATTGCTGTACTTTTTTAACGCAAAAGAATTTAGCTCATGGAGTCTGCATAGCTGATATGAAAGACATATTCATTGACTTTACCGAGGGAAGGACGAAGTTTTACGCATATAGTTAAATTACTTGTAGCTCCATGGTCTTAATTTTTAAATAAAATAAATTATTATAGTATTGTGATGAATGACATGAATGGGAAATTATTTATGAATGAAATGCTGCTTTTTTAGAGAGAGCCAGGCGTGTTATTTTTTCTATGACGTCATTTGAATGAATGTCAGTTGTTTTCGATGCAGTTTTCAAATATAACAAACTATCGTAGTAATATGATAATTCTAAAACTATTACCGAGGAATGTATCGAATGTATCGCATTTTAGCGATGTTTAAACCAGGTAATTTATATGTCAATGTCGTCATTTGAATGAAGTTCATTTTTTTTTATGAAGGTTTAAGATTTCAAATATAATATATTAATGTAGTATTGTGATAAGTTTTAAAATATTACCGAGGAATGTATTGCATTTTAGAGATGTGTAAATAAAAGTGCATTGAATTTGGAAAATATTTCATAATCAATGCTTTAAACATGATTGATCTTTCTTGTTTTTAAATCTCTAAATATATATGTCGATATATGATAATAATCCAATCGCATTTATCATGAATCACAATAATCTAAAATTAACTGTGCTTAACAATGATTCTACTGTTACTAAATAACATTCAGATTTAAATTTAGATATACATAACAATAAGTTGGCTATAAACTTATGTAATTGGGAATCTGGGCACTGAATCTAATGGTACCAGCTATTTCTAGATCCCTTTACTGACTCGCTGGTATTAGTCCCTTCATCTATACGGCCCTATAAGCATATTAACTGAACACATTTTTATTTACTGCTAAATATTTTAAAGTCTGAAATTTTATACAATGGAAATTATATTGATTTTAAAATTCAGGTATATCCTTTTATGAAGGGGGTTGGAGGCTGAGTACTAGGTTCACTGATGTTTGAATCATTCAGTCAACACAAAGTTCGTATTTTGAAAATTAAAAAGACAAAACTATTTCGGGTCCAGACCAAGTTTGGAAACCAACCCTTCAATCGATTAATGCACGTCCTCCCTATAGGCGGCCCTATAACCATTTAAATGGACTCACTTTTTATTTATTGTTTAATAATTAATTAATTTAAAGCTTGAAATTGTGTACAATAGAAGTAGCTTTAGCTATGAGATGTTGATATATATTTCGGGGGGAGGGGGCAGAACAGACCTAGGTTCAGCTATAAATTGTGTTGAGGTTCTATACTGTCTGAGGTTGAACAAGGTTGAGTGACTTTAAAAGACGGATATCTTTTGACGGGGGACACCTAGTTCAGTAAGGTTTTAATCATCTAGCAAACGCTAAACTGATATTAACAAATATAATTAGAATCATTTAATAAGAAAGGAAGCATCAACGCTGTCTGTGACTTCATTTAAGCACATAAAAGAAATGGTAAATTTGTAAATTTTTCAGTCTGCATATGCTCATTGTTTTTGTGATATAAAAGTTATGGAAATGAAAAGAATTACATGGTAGGAAAATATCAATGATGAAAATAAAATGGAAAGAAAAATTATAGATAATGTTTTAAAGATTTTAGTACGTTCATATCCCGAAATGTTTACACCTCTATATATTTGAAAATGAACGGACATTTGTTTCAATCATATTATAATTCTTACAGATAAAAATAAAAATTTAACATTTATTTAATTATTTAATTAATGATCCATAGTATAGTTATACTTGAATACTTAATAAATTTTCAATTTTAATCCTCTGTTTTTGCTTTCAAACTTAGTTTCGGGTGTTCATAGTGACTCTCTATTGCCGTAATGCGTGGCACAAACAATTATTTTGGTTAATTTGGATTAGAAGCCCAGTTTTGCAAATTAATATATTCTAATTAATCCACAACATATGCCTAGCACTAATCCACTCGTGTTTGTGGCATGGTGGATTACTTACTCTATTAGTGTTTCTCTCTCTTTGTTTGTAGATACATATATATATATATGTATATATATATATATATATATATATATATATATATATATATATATATATATATATATATATATATATATATATATAAATATACCGAAAAGAAACACTTAAATTTACAATTCAAATATGAAAGATATCAAAAGGATCACAGTCGCCCACTTTCAAACATTTCGGGGGGTGCTCAAAAATTAAAATATCTTTAAATTTTTTTAATTTTTCGGAAAAATGGTAACTTATCATGAATTTAATGAAGTCCTACAAGGTTTGCAAAATTGATCAAGATGAGACATAAAATCCATGCAGAACTTATACCCCCATCAGGGACGTCTCCATACCGAAATCCATGATGGGGGCCAAATGGCCTAAAAAGAAAACGAAATAACATACATGAGAAAAGTATTTGCACTCTCATTTTCTAGTAATTTCTGTTATTGCTTATGCAAAATGTATTTAATCGGACTCTCTTTATGAACTAGTCTGCGATTAAATCCATGTCTAATTTGGCAGATGCATGTCCATGTCTCCTTATGATCATGCTGAATAGCCACGCTGAATAGCCACGCTGAATAGCCGCGCCATAATATTTATTCTCTGCTGCTTCATTGTAGATCTCAAGTAAGTCTTGAGTCGTCGGAGAGTAGAAAGGATCTTTCAGCTGTACAGGATGTAACCGGAACTGTTAATATTGGGTTTATTAATTTACAGAACTCTGGTATTAGTCAGTGGAGAGAAATGTTTTTTTTCTATACTAAAAATAAAACTATATCTGTTATGCTGTTAATTTCTGCAGAATTCGCCGTAACTGTGTCCCAAAACATATACCGGTGAAGCGACAACCTTTTGCCATCAAGATCCGAACCGTAAAAAGATACTAACTGTTCTTTACTTTTAATTTTTTTGAGGGTAATGTTTTTAATCATGGAAAGATGCTACATCGTCTTTTTCTCAATTCTTGTTTTTAGGGAACTTATGACATTTTCCACTAATTGAAAGTAAATTTGATGATATCTTTCTTTAGGTGACTGAAATTGATGAGGATCACTTCCCTCGTCAAATCTGCTTGCAATTTTTCTAATCCGTGGAAGGACAGGATCTTCTAAATCCAATTCTACACCTTTTTTGTTATCACTTCTTCCCATAAATCCTCAAAATTATTTTTTTCTCTCTGATTCTAAATAGACTCTACTACACATTTGATGTAATTATATGCATCTTGAAAGTTCAGGGATGTTTTCTGGAGAGCAATATTAAATGTCTCCAGTCTTTGAAAGACAAAAATAACAATTTTTGTCATAAAGGAAAATTCCAATTCTTGATTTTTTTTTAAAGAAAGCCATTAGCTTTTGCTCCTGATTCACTAACTTCCTTGCACATACCTTCGAGGAACTTAATGACCGTTTCGTGTTCATCTATCGCCCGAACCCAATTGAATTGTTTCGAAAATTTTTAATCTCCTTGGAGATCCTCTTATAAACGATATTAACTAGCGCATCAAAGTTAAGTAATCACGAATTATTTGTAATTTGCATATACTGTCTTGCACTCCGAAATTTAAAGTATGAGCAAAACAATGAAATAGCCCTTGGCTCAATGTACAAAATCCTTGATTACCGTCCTGAAATATGACAGTTGACATTAGCAGCTCCATCGTAGCATTGGCCGCTGCAATTTTTGATATCCAGACCAAAGCGAGCTATAACATCTGTTATTGCAATAACAAAATTAGTTAATGATATTTTGGAGGGTACTGAGCACCCCTCAAATTTCCCTGGGAGTGCTGGAGCACCCGATCACCCCCACCCCCACATTCGGCGCCTATGCACTCAACATGGAAAGCACTCTTGCTTAGACGGTAGGAGAGAGGCTCAGCAATCGAGAGGTCTTCGGTTCGAATCAAAGGCGGTTTTATTTTTAAAACTTGTGCTGCCATCTGTTACTAAAATATTCTGGTGAAATGTTTTGTAATAATATGCAGAGGTTTCTGTTTAAAATTTCTCCTCAAATTACCTAACTTGAATAAATTATTAATGTTTTTACAAAAATTGATTTTGAAGTTAATTTGAAAATTTTTTATACTTTAGTTAAATATACCTTATACGAACCAAAGATGAAATATAAATTTGCTACTATGACAGATGATGTTCACTTTAAAATTAATTTTCCTGCTATCCGTAGAGAGCTTGCTCATTATTGACACACGCAGATGTAAAATTTTGTTCAGGTTAAATTATTTAAGAAAAAAAATATAACATTTTGCTAAATATATTTAATTTTTTTTAACATTATAATTTCACTTATCCGTGTTTTACTTTCGTAAATGATTTTCGCTTCTCTATGTTGTTTATACTTGAGAAAAAAACTAAGGTTTTCCCTAAGTATTTTACATGATTTTCATCATATTTTGATATTTTGTGAATGGAGCCCCCCGCCCAATACTTTTCAAATACTAAAAGCAAGTACAAGATATATATTTTACTACTCACCACATTTTCAGAAAAATTTTGTATTTTTTAAATTTGTAAAAATAAGTAGAACACAAATAAAAAGAATATACAGAAAAAACTCTGGCATTTAAAATGTATTTCTTAAAAGTGAAAAAATTTCAACAGCTTAACAAAAACTGTTAAAACATTCTTAATTTGCTTTTCTGTGGCACTGACATCAAAACCAAACCATAATATATAACTCCTAGTTTTATCTTTAAGATACGCAAACTATGAATAACTTTAGGTAATATATTCCTTTATTAGGTTTATTTCCCTTTTCAGGACTTGGAAAACAAGTATATTATAGTGTTCTCGAAAATTGATATCAAAAACATTTAGTACATTTAATATTTAGTAATTCATTTAAAAAATGTATTACTTTTCCAACCTTTTGCTTAGCTGTAATAAAGGCAATTATGGTTAATATTATTGTCAATCGAAATCACACAGTTCTCTTAATCAAAATATTCTGCATCTGCGAAAAGGTATTCGGTGAAAAAAAAATTGCTTATAAATCACTTCCTTCGTATTAACCATTGACTTGGATTGGTCCAGTGAGGTTCCGCCTTAACTCCACCCCCTGTCTCTCAAAATATAACGAAACCGAATTCCGACGACTTCATACTACGGTTATCGCAGCCTTTCAGAAATGACGAAGTGTAATAATATGGATTTCCGAATGGTGAGAAAACCATTCCGGGCAGTTGGTGGTTGGGCCCCTGGTCGGCCCCAAACAATTATTTTTTTATCATTTTATCTTACACAGTTCTCCAATCTGCCAATAGAGGGAGCCATCATCCAAGAGCTCCAAAAGATTCAAATAATTTCCAAGCAGTATTCCATTCTCCCAACAGAGGGCGCCAAAACCACCGCCAAAAACTTCCAAGGTCAACGTCATCCATCACAGATCAAAATACACATTATCTATGTCAACAGACGACATCATCCGATAAGATAACGTCATCAACCTATCAGATAAGCCGATTCAACGATAAGATAAGCCGATGATGTCATGGATGACGTCATCATCTGCACCGGCACCGTCTGGGGTGGGACCCCTATTTTCCTACTACTACCGTATAATTTCGTCGATCGACCCTCTCCGGAAAACGTTCTCCAACTTTTTTGTCACAATTTGAAATTCTAAAATATTCCGTGTAATTTCCGTAACAGGCTCCCCTCCCCCCCACAAGATTAAGAAAAAATAGATTCGTCATGATAAAATAAATTTATCGATAAAATGTAATACTTTATTTCTTCCAGTTGAAAGTTCATATAAGTCGTCTTCTTTATAGATACACTGTCTATTTTCGTTGCATTTGAAAAGGATGAATTAACGGAATTATACTGATTTCTTTTGGCAGAAAGTTATAAATAAGTGCCTCTTTACATTTTCCGCGATTTTTAGTCTCATTTGAGGGGCCGATTGACGGAATTTTACGGTATTTCAATGCGGAAATCTTGATTAAAGTAAAAACTCCATTAGTGGAAATCTTTTTTAAAATCCTGAAAACAAATAACAATAATGGTGAAGTATATTAAAAGTAATTAATTCATAAATAATCAAAACAATTGCAGAAACAGAGACAATTTATTCACAGCAGAGGTCATCAGAAATTGATAATTACCTAACGAAATGACTTACAAGTCATCATACTAGTTGGAGTGTAATAAGACATATTTATGAAAAGTATCGCAATCTAGTTTTATATATCCAGCCTGTTAAAACTGTGGAAAGTGCCACTAAATAAAATTTTGTAGAAGAAATATTTATGACTGCGACATCTAAATTTTAAAGCATCACTTTATTGCTATTCTTGCATACCAGCAATTACCAGTGAATATGTTGAACGTTACTCTGTTCTTCTTATTATGCGACCAAAATGAGCAGTTACTTCAGTTGCGAATGGTAGGGGAACACTGTGTGGAATGCAAGAAGCGCAATAAAGTGATGCTTTAAATTTTAAATGTCGCAGATATAAATATTTATTCTACAAAATTTATTTATTGTCAGTTTCCACCAGGTTTGAAGAACATCCGTTGCAATAGCAGAACCTGAAAGATGTTTCATCTGCCTCAAAATATTAATTGGACTTTTATCACCCAAATCTAAATCACCAAGTAGTTTTATGGTGATTTCAACGAAATCTGCTCAGCGAAATATAAGAATTGCTTCTATAGCGTCATATTTTCCATTCGGCGGTAGATTTGTTAGAATATATGAACATAGTCAAGAACATGTTCGCCAATTTTTAACACTTTCCAACATATCTGAAAAGTGTTTGTGACTTTGGTCATTCATTCTGCCTGTCTGTTCGTTCGCACGATAACTGTCGTAAAATAGTCTTTATCAAAATTACATATTAGTATGTTTTTAAGACGTTCTGTGGGACATATGAGAATGAAAATGAATAATATCACCCAGTTAGTTTCGAATTTAACTTGGGTTGAAAAAATGAAACACATTAAACTCCATGAGACTTTATTTTTCAAACATTTTTTACATATGAATGTGATGTGAATGAAATATCCATTGATTTTACTTGGAGAGGCAGACGATTTATATTGCGATGACGTCATTTGAATGAAGTTCATATTGTATTTCGATGAAGTTTTAAGTTTTCAAATATAATAAATTACTGTAGTACCGTGATAATTAAAAAATCAGATGTGGGCGGCACATGACTTTCCTTGCAGACTTATATCGACGTTCTCTTTATTTTAATTAAATTTAATTCACTTTTAATTCAATTTTCGTTCTCATTTGATAACTGGACTTATTTTCAAAGGTGGAGTAGAGAAAATACGAAAAAACTAAAATATATTGAGAACGGCTAGTCCTAGTGTAATGGAGTTGGGACTTATTATTTTCTTTGTTAAAAATTACGTATTAAACAAGCATTTAATGGATATATTTGATTATACGTAGTTTTTTATTTTAGCTTTTGCCGATTTTTGCGGGCCATTTTGCAAAAAAAGGCAGATTACTTTTTTCTGAATCCTACCAAAATCTAATCAGCACCAGGGTGACCCACAAGTGACTTATCTACCAAATTTTGTGAAATTCGGTCCATTAGTTTTACATCTAGAGTGGATACAAGCTTTTGCGGGCCATTTCGCAAAAAAAGGCGGGTTCTTTTATCTCGAATCGTATCCAAAGCTAATCAGCCCCAGACTCGCCCACAAGTGACTTACCTACAAAATTTTATGAAATTCGGTCAATTAGTTTTTTAGATAGTGTGGATACAAAATCTGCACAGATAGACACACAGACAGACACACACACAGACGCCACGCTAAAAATGTTTTTTTCGTATTCTAGAGGTCTTGAAACGTGTAGATCCGTCGAAAACTCGAGTTGCGATTTTCGACATGATTCCAATACTTTCCCTATGTATTACCATGTATTACAGGGAAAGTAAAAACATCAATTCTGAATGTATCACATTTTAGTCGTGGTTAAATAAAATTGCATTTCAGTTGGAAAGTGTTTCTTAGTAAATCTTTATGCATAATTGATTTTTCTTGTTTTTTATAATGTACTTAATTTTAAACACCTTAAAGTCTGTCTGTCTGTGGTTGAAATCTTATGAAAACAATAGCTGTCACAAATCTTAATGTCTTTATACAGAACTTTATATTCAGCTTTGCTATTGAGAAACTAGATAAAACTTTAAAAATTCAAGTGGTGATTGTGAAATGAATTCAAAATTTTATATTTTCTTTACACGGCAGCATGGAAAACAATGTGACATAATCACACATAAAAGGTGTAATTTTTAACACTTTAGTATGTTGTTGAGACTGTCTGTGGGACATATGGGAATGTAAATGAATAATATCACTCAATTAGTTTTGGGATTGAAACCGGGTTGAAAAAATGAAATACATTAAACCCTCTAGAACCTAAATATTCAAACATTTTTTAAGCAAATTTAAAATTTACAAATTGTTTCGAAAATTTCAGGAAATATTCAAATTATCCCATAAAATATATAAAACGAATTTCAGCAAAATATATTCAGTAGTTTTTTAAATAAAAATTAAAATAATAATTGCACCCTTTATATGAAGAGATTACCTGACCATTATATGAAGTAACAAAATATGTTCTGCTGTCATTAAAATAAAAATTAAAATATTAATTGCACCCATATTATATGAAGAGATAACGTGAAGCACTTCAAAATAAAATATGGCATCCAACTTGTTTCAAAATCGTGAATTTTAAAATTCTTCTTAATTTACATTTAGTGTTGCATCCGTGCAACGGCTTTATTTTTGTCTGTGCATCTATATACTGCGCCAAAGCAAATACAATATTTTTGAGATTAAATGATCATCAAACTTTGATTATTTCTACAACGAAGCCTAATTTTCACATATGGAGAAATGAAGCACATCAAGCTGTAAGATGAGTTGTATAAGAATTGCTAAATTTCTTTAACACAAAATTATTTAGCTCTCGATTCTGCAATATAGCTGATATGAATGAAACATTCATTGATTTTACATAGAGGAGCAGGCGATTCTATATTATTGCTTTTTTGATGAAGTTTTAAGCATGGGGTTAGAAAGTATTTTTACAGCGATGGTTTTAAATGCTAAGTAAAATAAATTATTGTAGTATTGTGATAATTTTAAAGATATCTCTTCTGAATGTTTCGCATTTTAGAGATGTTTAAATAAAATTTCATTTCATTTGGAAACTGTTTCATAAGCAATGCTTTATGCATGATTGATCTTTCTCGTCTATGATTACGAAACTCAAAAATTTCAATCATTGTAGTGAAAAAAAATGGTGCAATTTTTGTGTTCGTGACGTCACTTATTCCTCCCTCGGGAGGAGGGAGTCATCAGAATTTTTAATATGTGTCTTGTAAAATTTGCAAAAGTATTGACAAGCTCTACTTAAATGAATTATGGAATGATATTCAAGCAGAGCCACACAGTAATTTTTTATTAAATTTGAAGCACAGGTTGCGTACAACTGAATTTGCTCTTCTTGCAGTCGACTATTCCGTGCTGATGAATGTCATTATATGTAACACGATTGCTATTCTAATTTTGGGAGCATTGGCAAGATCTGCATGTATATATTGAAGGAATTGTAAATCGACATTGAAATTGCCAGAAATACGTTAGAAATATCACATAAACAAATCAATATCATGAAAAATTGAAAGGTTAAAATTACAAAGCTAATATAATAAATACAAACGGCTAATATTCATTATAAATTTACATTTTTCCAAAAATCCTCAATTCCCCCAATCACGAAATGAATTAATGTCACTCCAAGGAATGACGACAATAGCATCGAATTGTTTTCAAACTCCCTGACGGTGACATGCTATGATTATGATCATTCGCACCAATAAGACAGATTTTTCAATTACTTTCTTGTAAAAGTTGCAAAAGAAAATTAATAAATAAAGTCATAAGCAACCTAAATGAACTATGGTATGAGAAAGTCCATTAAAGCCACAATCCATTACATTTTTAATAAATTTGAAGCACAGGTTACTTATAACTAAATTTGTCGGTTTCCAAATGATTCCTAAAATGGTAGCTTATCACATGTTTTTGAAGTCATTGCTAGTAGCCGAACGTTCCATGTCGATTAATGCCATTATATACAATACAACAGATATTCTGACTTTGGAAATACTCTCTGTAGGCTTGATCTGCCAGGATATTTTAAAGAAATTGTAAATAATCATTTAACTTAGAACTAAATTAATTTTTAGACATATCATACAAATAAATCAGCATCATAAAAAATAAATTGAAATATAAAAAGTGCAAAACCACACGTTAGCCATTCATTAAACTTACATTTTTCCAAAAATCTTCGACTCCTCCAAGCACGAAATGGATTAATGCCACTCCGAGGAATGGCGAAAATAACATCGATTTTCTTTGCTTAGTGAGAAATATCATATTTCTTTCACTCTAAAGCAATTATAGCGCAATGATTCGAGGCTTAAATATCCCGCTGGGTTTCGCGAATGAATATTAATTGTGACCTAAAACTTGAGAAATGGCACCTATTTTATTTCCCACCTGCTCAAATGCATGGGGGAATTAGATGTAGCAAATAAGAAATATCGTAGACGTCGATAAAGTGCTAGTAGTCAAACAAAGATGATTAAACAAAACTTAATGGAAGAGATGGTCATACTCAACAAGTTAAAGTGCCTTCGCACTCACCGCATCGCAACGGTAGACGCACAGAATACTATATTAGTCTCAAGGTTATTATATCTATAAATTTGGCCCACTTTAGCTCTAGCCAATGAGAGCACGTAAAGACGCAATGTCACTTGGAGTTAAATGTCAGGAACGGCCCGGTAGACTCCAATGTTAAAGAATGCTAATAAAATTAATTTAATCATTTTTTTAAATTTAAAATATGAAATAAATACTCTAATAACATTCATTTTACTTGAATACAACTTAAATATGCAGTTCAGGGTTTTTTTTGGAAGGGTACATACATAATAAAACTGTATTTTCCTTTCTGAAAAATATAAATCATCTGAAAGTTTCGTTTCGCTTTTTGAAACCAGTGAATGTTATAACAGGAGGCGATGTTATTTTTTAAGAATTTTGTTTTAAATACACGAATTTACAGAAATGTGTTCGGAAAGTTTTCTAAACAAGCAATCATTCTAAAATTTGCATTATACACAAATAAACATCGCGTAATTTCTTTCTAAATGCATAAAAATAAAGTTATTTTCGATTATGTAATCTCTAATAATTGAAAATCAAAACAATAATTAAAATGCTAACACTAAGAAATTTATGTCTTTTTTTGGGGGGAGGGGATGGGAGGGATGTACTTGTCGTGGAACAGTATTGGAATTTTCCTGTCGCCACTTCACTCCTAGGAAGTATTACCATCCCTCTTTGGAAACGTATGAAATTCCATTGCCCTGAGTAGGAGACCAGCTGCAGTCGTGAGAAAGTGGCAAAGGACGCTATGTTATTTTTAAATAAAATGGACATCTGCAAGAGGGCTAGAGTCCCCCAATTTTAGCCAACCCTTTGGAAGGGGCCAAATCCTATGATTCGATAGAGTCCGGCCGCGTCACTGAATTTATGGGTTTCACAACTTATAGCGGCCAAGCGTCAGCTATGGGGCCAGGCAAGGGGGTTGTCCGTTTTCCCGATGGAGAGGAACAATGAGTTGAGGGAGAAGGCAGTTGGGGTTTTGAAGAGTCAAGTGCTAGTCATAAAAAAAACGACGGAGGAGAGCCGTCCCGATGTGCTCCTGCCATTGCTGTAAAGGGGTAAGTCCTTTTGTCCTCTTCCGCTGCAGGCTGAGTACCAGAGATTAAAATTAGAGTTTAATAAGGAATCTAACGGAATAACTCAATTGTTAAGATGATAATTAAAAACTAGAGAGAAGGGAGAGGTCATGATGATCATTTTTCAATGTCCGCGACTTAGCGAACTGTAAATGTATTGTACGAATTTAAGGTGTTTTTTATGTTTTAAATTTAATTAACAAGATTAACTATAAGTGTTTTAAAATAAAAGCTTTATTTCAATTAACCTTAATTAGTACTTATTGTGTGTTCTCATGATGCATTTTCCAATTAATCTTAACCTGGAGTTATGCTCGGTAATCGAGCAAGTGGCGTGTGTAAGTGCGATCAGCGGCCAAGGTATAATTGTAAGTTTTTCAGCGGAGCCACGCCACACATTATGGCGTCCAGACCAGTCTTGTGCACAATTATCAAGGTGCCTTGATTAATATTTGACTGGATAATTTAATTATTCAAAATTCAGATAAATTTTTTTTGTGAAATGAATATGCATCATGGGAGGACAAATACCTATGTAATATTATAAATAATAAGTGAGTTAATAGTACAAGATGCCTGATACAAATAGTGCAGAAGCGCCCGAGCAGGGAGGCGAGAACCAAACCCGTATACAGGGGTTAACCTTTTTTCTTGGGGTATTCGAAAGAAATGCAGAGACAGACTGTAAGATTTTCTTCGATCAATTTGATTCGATAGCCAAACTTGGAAAATGAACCGAACCAGAAAAACTCGTTGTATTAAAGTCGCGTTTAAAAGGAAATGCATTAAAATTCCAAGCGAGTTCGGCGGAATTATGGAAAGAAAGTTCGTACGAAATACTAAAGGAAAGATTCCTAGAATTTTTTTCACAGAGGACAAGCATAACCACCCGCCAAATGCAATTTACTCTAACTAAACCATTTGAAGGTGAGAGCGTCAAGACATTAGCCCATAGAATAAAATGTATCACGCTAACTTATCTCGAAAGCGCAGGTGATTTGAGTAGAGGGGAGTCAAAAAGAATCATAGACCAATTAAGATTAGAAAATTTTTTTGGACGCATTAAACACGTAAATTAAGAGAACGTGCTTAAAGCAAACCCGTTGTCTTTCGAAGCGGCGATCGTAATCGCAGAAAATGCAATATCAATTTCGCCACCAGAAGCGGAAGCGTTAAACAATATTGTCACGCACCCTGAACCATTGGCGTTAGAAACAGAAATAGGAAAAAGGCGAAAAGAACAAGCAAATGCTACAGATACATTTTAGAAACCATTGGCGAGCAAATTAATGCACTTAGATTGGAACAAAACACACATAAAGCTGGAACTCCAAATAATATCCCCAATGATATGTTTTGTCTATTTTGCGGACGCACAAACCATCTGATGATCAATTGTAGATTATATAATGGGGATAATGAAATGCGAAAATCTCAGAGTTCCCGTCCACAGGAGTATAACTCCCAGAGTGAAAGAGAGAATAATCAAAGAGAAAGGCAGGGCCAGCTAACAATTTCAACCGCAATAATCCCCGCGGAGAGTACGCAAGGCGAAGTTAGATTTTCACGTACATTTAGAGCGAATAGATACGAGAGAGAATATACATCCCCCAGAAGATCTTTAAACTAGAGAGGGGCGACAATTATCATAAGCTCCCAGAAAATCCGCCCCAGTTAAGTTACGATGGATTTGGTTATGTTGATAAACATGGAAAAACAAAGAATGCACGAATTTATAAGGATAGGAAGGTGCCCAAATACGAAGTGATTTCTGCATTAGATGAAAAATTAGGAGAAAAATCCATAAAATTACCTACAATACAAGTAATATTTAATAAAATGCCCGCTGCAATGATGATAGATAGTGGCGCAACAATTAGTATAATCGGAAAAGAAACATTACAAAAAATAAGAGAAATATGTCATGTGAAATATTTATCAAGATCAGTCACGATTAAAACGCTGGCAGGAGAAAGGCTAAATTATATAAACGTTATACAAACGTCATTCAAAATTGAAAAGAAAAACTTTAAACACATATTCTACGTTACTACCGCTAAATTTCCGCATAATTATGCTGGGATAATCGGCTGATTTTCTAAAACTTAATGCCGCCATTATTGACACAAAACAAAACATACTAAAAATATACGATATAATAATCCCTTTAGGAGAGAAAGAAAACGTGCTAAACATAATTTCAGATGCAGCAATTAGAACGCGCAAGAAAATTAAAATAGACCCGCAAGAATCTAAACTAGTTGAAATTAATTGCACTTACACAGAAAATAAATTAGAAAATTATGATTTGGAACCAAAAATTTTAAAACATCCTTTAAACATCAACCCAACGATTTTTCACTTAGAAACAGAAGAGATTAACCCAAATAAATTCATGTCAATTAAGAATGAAGGGCCATATATGATTACACTTAATAAAAAAACTTTGATAGGGAAATTAAAATACAATATTAAACAGGATAATGAGGAATTTCACTTTGTAGATACTACTAGGAATAAATTGGAAGATAGAATAAATAAAATAAGAGAGTTTAGACGGGAGGAATTACTGGAAACAAACTTCAACTTAGGCCATATGCCAGGTGATCAGAGGAAAGATTTATTAAAATTATTAATGGATTACGGAGACATATTCTCCAAAAATTTAAACACTTTAGGATGTACAGAAGTGATAAAACCTAAATTCATTCTATCGCACCAAAATCCGATAGAAACTAGACCGTATGAGGTACCCTACGCGCTGAGAAAGGAAGTAAAAAGACAAATTGACGAAATGTTACAAGCAAACATAATTAGACATAGTGACTCTAATTATAATGGTTCTAGTGAAGAAACAAAATACGGATAAATTCAGAATTTGTTTAGATATAAGACTTTTAAACAATATTTCACAAAACTTTAATTATCCAGTGCCAAGAATTCAAGATATAATGACAAAACTAGCAGGTTTCGAATTTTACGCAAAATTAGATTTCCAGAGCGCATTTTCACAAATTTTGTTACCAGAGGAAGAAAGGCATAAGATGGCATTCACAAGCCCATATGGAAGATTTGAATATAACAGATTGATATTTGGCCATACAAATAACGGCGCTTGGTTTCAAAAAGCTATAGATATTGTTCTTAATATAAGAATCTACTATAAGAATAACTTATTTTTCCGTCCGTACGAATTTGTCGTAATATCTCCAACTTGGTAACTTTTTAAATGTTGCAAAATTGACGAAAAGTTCGCTCATTTGATAAAAATTGTCTAATTGATGAAAGTTCCATATCATGGAAAGAACATAAGAAGAGAATATAAGAATAACCCATGTGTCCGTTCCTCTGTCCACAACGCTTGGCGAGAAATTTATCAGGACGTCGTCAACTTTCCGACTTTTTCAAATGTTGCCGAAGTTATAAAAATATCATCAAATTGATAAAAATGACGCCAAATGGGAAGTAATGTGTTGCAAATTCTGATTTCCCTCCATATGGCGCGCATACCTTCTAGTCTATAAGAAATGCTCTTCTTTCGGTTTATTTGTAACACTTGGTGATGCATTTGGCGAACTTGGTCAAACATCTAGCTAAATATCGCCAACTTGGCGATATTTTGACTCCGATTAACGAAAATATCGCCAAAATTGCAAAAGTGACACTAAATTAGTTAAACGGAATCCTAATTGGTTAATTAATTGTTAAAATATTACTTTCCTTCTATACATATAATGTATAAGGAAAGTATTGTGACGGGATCGAAAATTCGAATTCGAGTTTTCGACGGGAGAGCAAGTTTCAAGCATCACTGATCACGAATCAGACGTTTTTGGAATGATGTCTGTGTGTGTGTCTTCGTGTGTGTGTGTGGAAAACCCATGCCGTCTGACTCGTCCAGAGGACTTGAGCAACTATTTGACGACCGGCGTGTGTGTGTGTGTAAAAGTATGTGTGTCCGATCGAACATTTTTGAAGTGATGTCTGTGTGTGTGTGTGTGTGTGTGTGTGTCAGTTAGTCTGTGGAGACGATATCTCACGAACGAATGGAGCGATTCCATCGAAATTTGGTACAAAAATTACAATCCACGAATACTGGACGCCTATTGTTTTTATACGCAATCGAATGTTCAGAACCCCCCTAAATTTTCTAGTGAAATTTTAAAGAAAATCATCAGAAAATTAAAACGTTTAATAAAGTTACGCAAATAGCCATTTTTTATGTAATTTTGCATTAGAAAACGATTGACACAACTTTAAGAAAGCCAGCATGAACCGTTCTCGAGATATTGCCCATTTTCAAAAAAATTATCAAAAATTCATATAAAGAAAATATTACCCATTGTGAAATATGGTCACTTTACATAAGTAATATCACGCGATAAATTGGGTGACATCATTCTCGTGGATCGAGCTAGTTCCATTCATGTGAAGAGATACTTTAGGAAATGCTTTTGTATTTAGACGCTAATAGTCATTTCTCTGTTACAAGAATAATGTATATCTCCCTCAATAACACTTGGCGAGATATTGGCGGAATGTCGCCAACTTGACGACTTTTTAAATGTTGCCAAATTAACGAAAATGTCGCCAAATTAATAAAAAATAACGCTAAGTCAATGAATACGGCGACTGGATGATTACAGTTCAATATCTTGGAAAGAACATAAGCGTAGACTATAAGAATAACACATTTCTCCGTTCGTCCGTCCGCAACTTTCTGCGAGAAATTTAGCGAGACGTCGACAACTTGGCGACAATTTTAAATGTTGCTAAAATGACAGAAATGTCGCCAAATGGGAATTAATGCCTCGCTGATTCTGATTTCCTTTATATGATGAGCATACCTTCTAGTATATAAGAAATACTCTTCTCTCCGTTTGTTTGTAACACTTGGCGAACATGGTGATACATTTGGAAAATTTAGCGATTAATTTAGCAAAGTATTTTCATCTTGGCAATATTACGCCCCAGATTGACAAAAATATCGTCAAAATTGCAAAAATGACATTAAATTAATAAAAATTATGCCTAATCTATGGCGTAATTATTAAGGTATTTTAATATATGGACTATATCGCTTATTGAGGATGCTATCGATATTGATGATTGCTTACTTAGAGTTGCGCGAAGTATAAGTTAATTGAGTATTTTGAAATAGTTTTACATGTTGTCATCTGGAAAATCGTCAAATGTACAATTCAAAGATAAAAACAGTGTGTCGTGGATCTCATACATTATGTTTTGACTGTAAAAGTAGCAAACTCATTGCATTATATAAGGAAAGTCATGTGATGCCCACATCAGATTTTTAACACTTTATAACAAAGTTGAAAAGTGTTTGACTTTGTTCATTCATTCTGTCTGTCTGTCTGTCCGTTAGCACGAAAACTGCCGTAAAAATGCCTTAATCAAAATGAAATTTTAGTATGTTGTTCAGACGGTCTGTAGGACGTATGGGAATATAAATGAATAAAATCACCCAATTAGTTTTGGATTGAACCCGGGTTGAAAACATGAAATACATTGAACCCTAAGGGACCTAATTTTTCAAACATTTTTTAAGCAGATTTAAAATACACAAATTGCTTCGAAAATTTTAGGTAATATTCAAATTATTCCATAAAATATAGAAAAATAATTTCAGCAAAATATATTCAGTAGTTTTTAAAATAAAATTTAAAATATTAATTACACATCTTATAGGAAGCGATCACGTGACCATGATATAAAAAGATCACGTGACCCTCTTCAAAATGAAATATGGCATCCATTTTGTCTCAAAATCGTGATTTATAATCACTTATATCTCAAAATCGTTATTTTTAATTCATATTGAGTGTTGTATCCGTCCTAAAACCACTTTATGTTTGCTTAAATTCTGTGCATCTACATACTGAAACAATGCAATTACAAAATATTTGAGTTTAAATGATCATCCAAATTTGATTATTTCTACAACGATGTCTATTTTTCCCCCTATGTAAAATGTAAACAGCATAATGTGTAGAATGAGTTGTATAAGAATTGCTGTATTTCTTTAACGCAAAATTATTTTGCTCATGAAGTCTGCATAGCTGATATGAATATTCATTGATTTTACCGAGAGAAGGACGATTTGTGTCGATGATGTTTGAAGCATAGAGTTTAATTACTTGTAGCTCCATGGTCTTAAGTTTTTAAGTAAAATAAATTATTATAGTAGTGTGATGAATGACATGAATGGGAAAATGTTATGAATGAAATGCTGCTCTTATAGAGTGAGCCAGGCGTGTTATTTTTTCTGTGACGTCATTTGAATGAATTTCAGTTGTTTTCGATGAAGTTTTCAAATACAATACATTATTGTAGTATTATGATAATTTTAAAAATATTACCGAGGAATGTATCGCATTTTAGAGATGTTTAAACCAGGCAATTTATATTTCAATGCCGTCATTTGAATGAAGTTTCTTTTTTTTTCGATGAAGGTTTAAGTTTTCAAATAAAATAAATTAATGTAGTATTGTGATAAATTTTAAAATATTACCGAGGAATGTATTGCATTTTAGAGATGTTTAAATAAAATTGCATTGAAGTTGGAAAGTGTTTCATAATCAATGCTTTAAGCATGATTGATCTTTCTTGTTTTAAATTTATAAAATACTTTTATGAATATTTCTATTTTACATTTGTCACAGTTCTAACATTATATAAAATAAAATATGGTCTTATTATGAGCCCAGAAGGACTTTGAATTATTTGAAATACCTGTACTAAATAATGAAAAGTTTTTTTTTTTAAATATATGTTTATGATGATACATAGTAGTGTGTGAATTACCCGGCGGGGAGAACTTTAAAATAAAAAGGTATTAAATTTAAAGGTACTAAAATTTTAAAAAGGGACAATTTTGTTATAAACTATGGATGCATAGATTAGATAAATGCAGCATTTAAAATCTTAATAATAATAATAAATTATATAAATCTGTATTGTAAACGATATATTTTGTGCCTAGTACAAAATAATTGAAGTACTTTAAAAGAAAATATTGTGGAAATCCTCTAAACTGGATACTCTGAACATAGCGCCAATATTTACATCAAATGCGCTATCAAATTTGTTAGAAAATTTTATAAAATTCAGTTCAACAGTTCTCCCGTGATGATGAGACAAACAGACATACATATAGATTTTCAAATTTATTCTAATGACGTCATTGAAATATAAATCATCTGTCTCTACGTAAAATCAATGGATATTTCACTCATATCGCATTCACATTTAAACAAAATAGATCAATCATGCATAACGCATTGATTATGAAACACTTTCCAACTGCAATGTAATTTTATTTAATCATCTCTAAAATGCAATACATTCAGAGGTTTTTTTTTTTAAATTTATCGCAATACTACAATTTATTATATTTGAAAACTTTATCAAAAATAAATGAGCTTTATTCAAATAACGTAATCGAAATATAAATCTGCTGGCTCTCTATATAAAAGCACTGAAAATTTCATTCATAAATCTTTTCCAATTTCTTTCATTCAGCGGTGATATTTTTAAAATTATCACAATACTACAATAATTTATTTTACTTAAAAACTTAAAATCATGGAGGGAAAAGTACTGTATATCTCCATGCGTAAATCTAGAAAAAGGACATGTAATCATCTGCTTCTCTATGTAAAATCAATGAATGTTTCACTCATATCAGCTATATTGCAGACTCCAGAGCTAGATAATTTCGCGTTAAAGATACTCAGCAATTCTTACATAACTCATCTTACATCTTGATCTGTTTACATTCTCCATACGTGAAAATCAGGCTTAGTTGTAGAAATAATCAAAGTTTGATGACCATTTTAACTCACAAATATTGTAATTTCGTTGTCGCAGTATTATATAGATGCGCAGAAAAAATAAAATCATAAACCGGTTTTAAGACGGATGCAACACCAAATACAAATTGAAAAGAACTTTAAAAATCCCGATTTTGACACAAGATGGATGGCATTAATTATTTAAACTCAAATAATTTGCAATTGCACTATTTCATAATATGCATGTATAGAAAGTAAGCAAAAATAAAGCGGTTTTAGGACGGATACAACACTAAATATAGATTAAAAAGAACTTTAAAAATCACGATTTTGACACAAGATGGATGCCATATTTTATTTTGAAGTGGGTCACGTGATCTCTTCGTATGATATGGGTGTAATTACCATTTCAATTTTTATTTAAAAACCTACCAAATATAATTTGCTGAAATATTTTTTATATTTTTATGGGAAAATTTGTATATTTTCTAAAACTTTGGAAGCAATTTTTAAATTTTAAATTCGCTTAAAAAATGTTTGTAAAATTAGATACCCATATGGTTCAATGTATTTCATTCTTTCAACCCGGGTTCAATCCAAAACTAATTGGGTGATATTATTCATGTTTATTCCCATAGGTCCCATAGACCATCTGAACAACATACTAAAATTTTATTTTGATAAAGTCATTTTTACGTCAGTTATCGTGCTAACGGGCAGGCAAACCGACAGACAGAATGAACAACGTTATAAACAGTTTTCAACTATGTTGTAAAGTGTTAAAAATGTTTGAAAAATAAAGTCTCATGTGGATCAATGTATTTCATTTTTACAACCAAAGTTAAATCCGAAACTAACTGGGTAATATTATTCATTTTCAATCTCATATGCCCCACACACAGTCTCAATAAGATACTGATATTTTATTTTAATAAAGTCATTTTTACGGCAGTTATCGTGGGAACAGACAGACAGACAGAATGAATGAACAAAGTCATAAACACTTTACAAATATGTTGGAAAGTGTTAAAAATTGACAAAAGTGTTCTTGACTATTTGATATATACTGTATAACAAAACAAGAAACAGCAATCATGCATAAAGCATTCATTATGAAACACTTTCCAACTTCAATGCAATTTCATTTAAACATCTCTGAAATGCGAAACATTCCTCCGTAATATTTTAAAAATTATCGCAATACTACATTAATTTATTATATTTGAAAACTTAAAATTTCATCGAAAAAAATGAACTTCATTCAAATGACGTCAATTAAATATAAATCGTCTGGCTCCTCGGTAATGCTTTTAACATTATCATAATACTACAATAATTTATTGTATTTGAAAACTTCTTCAAAAACAACTGAAATTTATTCAAATGACGCCATCAAAATATAACACGTCTGGCTCTCGCTATAAAAACAGTATTTCATTCATGAACATTTTCCCATTCATTTCATTCATCACAATACTGTAATAATTTATTTTATTTAAAAACTTAAGACCATGGAGATACAAGTAATTAAACTCTATGTTTAAAACTTCATCGAAAAAATCGCCTTTCTCTCTGTAAAATCAATGAATATTTCATTCATATCAGCTATTCAGACTTCATGAGCTAAACAATTTTGCGTTGAAGAAATGCAGCAATTCTCATACAACTCATTCTACATATTTTTCTGTTTACATTATACATAAGTGAAAAATACTCTTCGATGTAGAAATAATCAAATTTGGATGATCATTTAAACTCAAATATATTGTAATTGCTTTGTTTCAGTATGTGGATGCACATAATTTAAGCAAAAATAAAGCGGTTTTAGGACAGATACAACACTCAATATGAATTAAAAAGAAGTTTAAAAATCATGATTTTGAGACAAGATGGATGCCATATCTCATTTTGAAGTGGGTCACGTGATCTCTTCATGTAACGGTCACGTGATCGCTTCATATAAGAGGTGTAATTATTATTTTAATGCTTATTTAAAAAACTACTGAATATATTTTGCTGACACTTTTTTATATATTTTATGGGATAATTTATATATTACCTAAAATTGTCGAAGCAATTTGTGAAATTTAAATCCGCTTAAAAAATGTTTGAAAAATTAGGTCCCATAGGGTTCAATGTATGTCATTTTTTCAACCCGGGCTCAATCCAAAACTAATTGGGTGATATTATTCATTTATATTCCCATAGGTCCATAGGACCCATAGGACCATAGGGTCCCATAGGGTCCCATTCCAGGTCCCATAGGACTGTCTGAAAAACCTACTAAAATTTCATTTTGATTAAGTCATTTTTACGGCAGTTATCGTGCTAACGGCCAGACAGACAGACAGACAGAATGAACAAAGTCATAAGCACTTTTCAACTTTGTTGCAAAGTTTTAAAAATCGACGCACCAAGAAGGAGTTTTCCGCATGTGATAAACATTGGTGGATGTGAAGAACATACATAGAAAAAGAAATGACTAAAATTTCAGAGCAATTTAATGATTTAGAGTTTGACCGTACAAAGGAAGTCAATAAGGCGTTGGTCCACCTCTGGCCTGGATGCAAGATGTCACCCGGCGCAACCTAGACTAGATGCATAAGTCATGGTGTCCTGCGGAATGTCTTGCCAAATTTTCTAAAACTGTCGGGCTAAATTGTCAACATTCCGGGATGGTTGCAATCACCTCCTCATAACGTCCCAAATGTGCTCTATGGAGGGAGAGATCAGGAGACCTAGCTGGCCAAGGACATGTTGGGCAATCCTGAAGAAAATTCATAGCAACACGTGCCGTGTGCGGCCGGGCATTATCTTGTTGAAAAGTAAGTCCGGGGTGCCCCAGAGGGAACGGTAACACAACCGGTCATATAAATCTGACATATGCTTGTAATGAGCACGAATCTTTCGGCGAAGCATTGTTACAGCCGATGTAAGATATCCGCAGTCGAAATGCAACAGAAATTTTGACAACAGATTCAGAATCGCTCCTTATATACACCTACTGAATGCGCAGTTCCGATGGGCTGGAGCTCCTACTATTTATTCATTGGACACCAAATTTTATCCATGTGCATGATCGTTTAAAATGTCATTGCATACGAAATTTCATTGCAATCGGACAACTCCTTCTTGTTGCGTCGATTTTTCTGCTATAGAGTGTATTTTAACAAATCTACTTCTGGATGGAAAATATGAAGCTATAGAAGCATCTCTAATTTTTCAATGTACAGATTTCGTCGAAATTACCAGAAAACTAATTGGTGATTTAGATTTGGGTGATAAACGTCCAATTAAACTTTTAAATCAGTTAAAAAATCTTGCAGGTTCTTCTAATGCAACCGATGTTCTTCAAACCTGGTGGAAACTGCCAATAAATAAAATTTTGTTGAAGAAATATTTATGCCTGCGATATAAAAATTGACAAACATTTTCTTACTTATGTTGATATTTTCTAACAAATCTATCTCCGGAAGGAAAATATGAAGCTATAGAAGCAACTGTAATATTTCGCTGAACAGATTTCATTGAATTCACCAGAAAACTACAATTTAAATTTGTTTAAATACAGTTTAAATTTGCGTGATAAACGTCCAATTAATCTTTTACGGCAGATGGAAAATCTTGCAGGTTCTTCTATTGCAACCGATGTTCTTCAAACCTGGTGAAGCTGCCAATAAATAACATTTTGTAGAAGAAATATTTATGCCTGTCAACTTTAAATTTTAAAGCATCCCTTTATTGCTATTCTTGCATTTTGGTTCCAAAGTAAGAAGACCACAGAGTAACGTTCAACATATTCACTGGTAATGGAGCAACGTGTGGTATGGAAGAATAGCAATAAAGGGATATTTTTAAATTTGAATGTCGCAGTCATAAATATTTCTTCTACAAAATTTTATTTAGTGACAGTTTCCACAATTTTAATAGGCTGGATATATAAAACTAGCTGCGATACTTTTCATAAATATGCCTTATTACACTCCAATTATTATGATGATTTGTAAGTCGTTTCTTTAGGTAATTACCAATTTCGTTAGGTAATTACCAACTTATCTAATTACTTCTGCTATAAATTATCTCTGTTTTTGCAATTCCTTTAATTATTTATGAATTAATTACTTTTAATATACCTCACTCTTATTGTTATTCGTTTTCAGGATTTCAAAAATATTTTCGTTAAAGCAGTCTTTAATCAAGATTTCAGTATTGAAATAGCCTAGAATTTCGTCAATCTTAATCCTAAAATCAGACTAAAAATTGCGGAAAATGTAAGGGGGCGCTTATTAGCAATTTTCTGCTAAAAGAAATCAATAGAATTCCGCCGATCCGTCCTTTCCAAATGCAACGAAAATAAACAGTGTATGTAGGGAAAAGACGATTTACTTCGACTTTTCAACTACAAGAAATAAAGTATACAATTTAATAAGTTTATTTGATCACGACGAATTTTTTGTAATGTTTGGGAAGGGGGGGGGGGGGAGGTTGTTTCACAAAATATTTTAGAATTTAGAATTTCAAATTGTGACTAAAAGTTGGAGAGCGTTTTCCGGAGAGGGCCGATCGACGAAATTATACAGTATATATAAAGTTTTTTTTTTTTTTGTGATTTTGAAGCCCCCGTATTTTTGGCGTTTTCTACCTATGACCCTGATCTAACAAATGCACCATTTTACTTTCCCTGCAATGCATGGCAATGTATAGGGAAAGTATTGGAATCATGTCGAAAATCGCAACTCGAGTTTTCGACGGATCTACACGTTTCAAGACCTCTAGAATACAAAAAAACCATTTTTAGCGTGACGTCTGTGTGTGTGTCTGTGCAGATTTTGTATCCACTCTAACTAAAAAACTAATACACCGAATTTTACAAAATTTTGTAGGTAAGTCACTTGTGGGCGAGTCTGGTGTTGATTAGTTTTGAGTACGATTCGGCATTAAAAAAATTCGCCTTTTTTAGCGAAATGGCTCGCAAAAGCTTGTATCCATTCTAGCTGAAAAACTAATGGACCGAATTTCACAAAATTCAGTAGATGAGTCACGTATAGGTCACCCTGGTGCTGATTAGATTTTGGTACGATTCAGAAAAAAATAACCTGCCTTTTTTTGCAGAATGGCCCGCAAAAATTGTCAAAATCTAAACTAAAAAGCTACGTATTTGCAAATATATCAATTAAATGCTTGTTTAATATGTAATTTGTAACCAAGAAAAGAATAAGACAAACCCCATTACACTAGGACTAGCCGTTTTCGAGATATATTAGTTTTCTTCGTATTTTCTCCACGCTACCTTTGAAAATATATCCAGTTAACAAATGAGAACGGAAATCGAATTAAATGCGAATTAAATTTAATTGAAATAAAGAAAACGTGGATATAAGTCTGCAGGGTAAGTCATGTGCTGTCCACATCAGATTTTTACTTTCCCTGCAATACATGGTAATGTATAGGGAAAGTATTGGAATCATGCAGAAAATCGCAACTCGAGTTTTCGACGGATCTACACGTTTCGAGACCTCTAGAATACGTAAAAACTCTTTTTAGCATGACGTCTGTGTGTGTCTGTCTGTGCAATGTATGTATCCACTCTAACTCAAAAACTAATGGACCGAATTTCAAAAAATTTGGTAGGTAAGTCACTTGTGTGTGACCCCGGGGCTGATTAGTTTTGGGTATAATTCGGTATAAACCAACCCGCCTTTTTTTGCGAAATGACCCTCAAAAATTGCCTGTATCTACTGTAACTGAAAAACTATTTGATCAAATTTTACATAAGTCACTTGTAGCTGGTGCTGATTAAATTTTGATACGATTCAGAAAAGAAGAAACCTGCCTTTTTTTACGAAATGGCCCGCAAAACTTGCATATTTCCACTCTAACTCAACTAATCGACTAAATTTCACAAAATTTGGTAGATAAGTCACTTGTGGTCCACTCTGGTGCTGATTAGATTTTGGTACGATTCGGAAAAGAACAAACCTGCCTTTTTTTTGCGAAATAGCCCGCAAAAATTCCATGTATCCACACTAGCTAAAATACTAATTGAGCCAATTTCACAAAAATTGGTAGATAAGTTACTTGTGGGATACTTTAGTGCTGATTAGATTTTGGTACAATTCGGAGAAGAACAACCTGCCTTTTTTTACGAAATGGCCCGCAAAAATCGCAAAATCGAAAAAAAAGACTATATATGCTCAAATATATCAAATAAATTTTTGTTTTATATGTAATTTTTGACGAGGAAAGGAATATAACACACTCCATTATACTTTAGGACTAACCGTTCTCAAGATATTTGAGATTTCTTGCATTTTTGCTACGCCGATTTCGGAAAAGTGTTAAATTACCAAATAAAAACAAAAATTGAATAAAAATGCAAATGTAGTGTTATTTGGTGCAATAAAACTCAATCTAACGAATTATTAAAGAAATACAGAAAATATGAATTTGAGTCTGCAGGGAAAGTCATGTGCTGCCCACATCACATTTTTACTTTCCCTGCAATGCATTGTAATGTATAGGGAAAGTATTGAAATCATGCAGAAAATCCCAACTCGAATTTTCGACGGATCTACACGTTTTGGGACCTGTAGAATACGAAAATGCTATTTTTAGCGTGACGTCTGTATGTGCGTGTGACTGTCTGTGCAATGTATGTATCCACTCTAACTCAAAAACTAATGGATTGAATTTCATAAAATTTGGCATTTAAGTCACTTTGGTGTGACGCTCGTGCTGATTAGTTTTTGGTACGATTTGGAAAAAAAGAAAACGCCTTTTTTTGCGAAATGGCCGGTAAAAATCTCATCTATTCACTCTAGCTGAAATACTAATTGACCAAATTTCGCAAAATTTGGTAGATATGTTACTTGTGGGATGCTCTGTTATTGATTAGATTTTGGTACGATTCGGAAACGAAGAACATGTCTTTTTTTACGAAATGGCCAGCAAAAATCGCCAAAATCTAAAATAAAAGATTACGTATGTTTAAATATAACAATTAAATTATATATACGTAATATTTGACGAGGAAAAGAATAAGAACAACTCCGTTATTCTAGGACTAACCGTTCTCGAGACATTTGAGATTTTTCGCATTTTTGTTTTGCCGCGTTTGGAAAAATCTCCATTCCACCAAATAAAAACTGAAATTGAATTAAAAATGCAATTTAGTGTTATTTTGCGTAATTATATGCAATTTAATGAATTACTGAAAATATAAAAAAAAATGAATTTGAGTCTGCAGTGAAAGTCATATGCTGTCCTCATCAGATTTTCCATTACCTATTTTTACTTCCCCTATAATGCGGGATATGTATGTGAAAAATATTGGAATCGTGTCGAAAATCATAGGTAGAAACTTTAACGTATCAGCACGTTTTGGACTCTCCTCCAGAAACAAGAATTCACCATTTTAATTGACGTATGTCTGTCTATGCTTAGATCAGGAAATTTAATTGCATTGATCTAAAAATTAATTTTATCATTCTTTATTGTTCATCAATTTATAAAATGAAATTAGTCTTCTTAAATAATAAAAGGCAATGTCTGTGTGTGTGTCTGTGTGTCTGTGTGTCTGTCTGTCTTATACACTATACGTTTCGCGACCGCGCGTCGGAGAGCTACGAAATTTTGCAATCGGAGACCCTGGGGGGTGAGAAGGGGACACGTGAAAACCGATTTTTAAAATTTTAATTATTTTTTTTGTTATTTAATGTTTTATGCGATTTCGACCGTTTTTTGACCTTTTTGCTCTTTTTTCTCCATGATCCGGACATCGTAGAAAAAAACAAATCACACCATCGGAAAGAGCTGACAATTGCGAGTAAAAATATATCAATTTCAAATCTGAATTTCGATTTCTAATATTTTTTAAAGATTTTAAAACAAAAGTCACTTTTTGCTCAAGAAAAGTATTATTGGTTTTTAAATTCTCGCATAGTAAAAAGTACTCATAATTTCGACTAATAATTTACATTTTTAGAAAGGTCAAACATCTGGCATTCTTACAAGACCAATCTGGTCAGGAAATATTCCGTATTGCCCACAGGATCGGGATTTTAAAAGTTTCCGAATTCCAATTTCTCGGCATTCCGCTCGGCGTGCCGCTTCTTAACCGGCTTTTCTCCCCCGCAGAAGGAGGGAAGGGGGTGGGTGGGGACGTCAAGGTGGAGGTGACGTCACGGTTCTGAATAGAGCTCCTTTAATCCATATAAATTATTATATATGGATTTTTTAAATGTATATTTTAACTTTTGGATATTTTAAATGGATATTTTAATTTTATGGATATTTTAAATGATGGAACAATGAAACAATGGAATGAGGATGATGGAATTAAGCATATGGTCATTTTAAATTGCAAATTAGCACGCGGGAAGTTAGCGGTAGGGCCGGTTTCGATTCCCACCACTGCCAAAACTGCCGCCGTGTTTACGTGGAATACGATCACGTTAAATATGTGGGTCCGCAAGTCCTTCCGAGAGGTTGGTGGTAGGGGAAGGAGGATACGGCCCCTGTGGATGCCTCTCCCACTGGGTTCCCGTCTAAATTGGGTGAATATATAGAAAGTTATGGAGATTGTCGCGGAGGGCGCGGCAGCCCAGTGGTTAGCGCGCGGGAATTGCACTCAGTAGGCCCGGGTTCGATTCCCGCCACTGCCAAAACTTACGCCACGTTCACGCAGAGTACGATCACGTTAAACATGTGGGTTCGTGAGTCCTTCCGAGAGTTTGGTGGTAGGGGAAGGAGGGTACGGTCTAAATTGGGTGAATAAAAAGAAAGTTATGGAGATTGTCGCGGAGGGCGAAGTAGCCCAGTGGTTAGCGCGCGGGAATTGCACGCGGTAGGCCCGGGTTCGATTTCCGCCACTGACACGGAGTCCGATCACGTTAAACATATGGGTCCGTATGTTTTTCCGAGAGGTTGGTGGTAGGGGAAGGAGGGTACGTTCCCTGTGGATGCCTCCCCCACTGGGTTCCGGTCTAAATTGGGTGGCACATCCTGGCCGTCCAACCAGTTACCTTACACCTTTCTGGTAGGTCACGCCAACGAGTTTGCCACGGTTGGAATTTGCCACGATCAGCATTTTCAAGGGTTGCGAACAGGCTGGTCGCCAAAGGCGGCTAGTATTAAATATAGTAATAAATTAGTAATAAATATAGTAATAAATTAGAGATAAATATAGTAATAAATATAATAATAAATTAGTAATAAATATAGTAATAAATTAGAGATAAATATAGTAATAAATGATTAATAAATATAGTAATAAGTTAGAGATAAATATTGTAATAAATATAGTAATAAATTAGTAATAAATATAGTAATAAATTAGTAATAAATATAGTAATAAATTAGTAACAAATATAGTAATAAATTAGAGATAAAATTAGTACTAAATTAGTAATAAATTAGAGATAAATATAGGAATAAATATAGTAATAAATTAGTAATAAATTTAGCTGTCTTTTTTCCC